>CAUYPK010114777.1:0-27575 GCA_963574355.1 Loris lydekkerianus
TCAACCATACAAAAGAAAAGAAAAAGAAAAGCCTAAAAAGAAAAGCCCAGGACCACATGGCTTTACGTCAGAATTCTACCAAACCTTTAAAAAAGAACTAGTATCTATACCACTAAACCTTTTCAAAAATACAGAAAAAGAAGGAATACTACCCAACACATTCCACGAAGCAAACATCACCTCGATCCCTAAACCAGGGAAAGACCCAACAAAAAAAGAAAAGTATAGACCAATATCACTAATAAATATTGATGCAGAAATACTCAATAATATCCTAACAAACAGAATCCAATAACACATCAAAAAATTATATACCATGACCAAGTGGGATTTATCCCAGGGTCTCAAGGCTGGTTCAACATACGTAAATCTATAAATGTAATTTAGCACATAAACAAACTCAAAAATAAAAACAATATGATTCTCTCAATTGATGCAGAAAAAGCTTTTGATAATATCCACCATCCCTTTATGATCAGAACACTTAAGAAAATCTGTATAGAAGGGACATTTCTTAAACTAATAGAGGCAATCTACAGCAAACCCACAGCCAATATCATATTGAATGGAGTTAAATTGAAATCATTTCCACTTAGATCAGGAACCAGGCAAGGTTGCCCATTGTCTCCATTGCTCTTTAACATTATAATGGAAGTTTTGACCATTGCAATTAGGAAAAAAAGGTGATCAAGGGTATCCACATAGGGTCAGAAGAGATCAAACTTTCACTCTTCGCAGATGATATGATCGTATCTCTGGAAAACACAAGGGATTCTACTATAAAACTTTTAGAAGTGATCAAGGAATATAGCAATGTCTCAGGCTACAAAGTCAACACCCATAAATCTGTAGCCTATATACATACCAACAATAACCAAGCCATAAAAACAGTCAAGGACTCTATTCCTTTCACAGTAGTGGCAAAGAATATGAAATATTTGGGAGTATACCTAACAAAGAGAACTATGAAACTTTACGAAAAGAAATAGCTGAAGATGTTAACAAATGGAAAAACATACCATGCTCATGGCTGGGAAGAATCAACATTGTTAAAATGTTTATACTACCCAAAGCAATATATAATTTTAATGCAATTCCTACTAATACTCTATTGTCATATTTTAAAGATCTTGAAAAAATGATATTTTGTTTTATATAGAATCATAAAAAACCTTGAATAGCCAAAACATTACTCAGCAATAAAAACAAAGCAGGAGAATCATGCTACCAGACCTGAGACTGTACTATAAATTGATAGTGATCAAAACAGCATGATACTGGCACAAAAACAGAGAAGTAGATGTCTGCAACAGAATAGAGAACCAAGAGATGAATCCAGCCACTTACCATTATTTGATCTTTGACAAGCCAATTAAAAACATCCAGTGGGGAAAAGATTTTCTATTTAACAAATGGTGCTGGGTGAACTGGCTGGCGATCTGTAAAAGACTGAAACTGGACCCACACCTTTCACCATTAAAGAAGATAGACTCTCACTAGATAAAAGATTTAAACTCTAGACATGAAACTATAAAAATACTTGAAGAAAGTGCAGGGTAAACTCTTGAAGGAATCCGCCTGGGTGAATATTTTATGAGGAGGACTCCCCAGGCAACTGAAGCAGTACCAAAAATACACTACTGGGACCTGATCAAACTGAAAAGCTTCTGCACAGTCAAGAACATAGTAAGTAAAGCAAGCAGACAGCCCTGAGAATGGGAGAGAATATTTGTAGGTTATACCTCTGATAAAAGTTTAATAACCAGAATCCAGAGAGAACTCAAACGTATTAGCAAGAAAAGAACAAGTGATACCATCTCAGGGTGGTCAAAGGACTTGAAGAGAAACTTCTCTAACAAAGGCAGATGCACGATCTACAAACTCATGAAAAAAAGCTCATCATTCTTAATTATCAGAGAACTGCAAATCAAATCTGCTTTGAGATATCACCTAACCCCAGTAAGAGTAGCCTACATAACAAAATCCCCAAACCAGAGATGTTGGCATGGATATGGAGAAAAGGGCACACTTCTACACTGCTGGTGGGAATGTACATTAATACGTTCCTTCTGGCAGGATGTTTGGAGAATACTTAAAGATCTAAAAATAGACCAGCCATTTGATCCTATAATTCCTTTACTAGGTTTATACCCAGAAGACCAAAAATCACTATATAACAAAGACATCTGTACCAGAATGTTTATTGTAGCCCAATTCATAATTGCTAAGTCATGGAAGAAGCCCAAGTGTCCATCAACCCACGAATGGACTAGCAAATTGTGGTACATGTATACCATGGGATATTATGCATCCTTAAGGAAAGATGGAGACTTTACTTCTTTCATGTTTACATGGATGGAGCTGGAACATATTCTTCTTAGCAAAGTATCTCAGGAATGGAAGAAAAAGTATCCAATGTACTCAGCCCTATACTATGAAGCTAAATTATAGCTTTCACATGAAGGTTACAAACCAACTATAGCACAAGACTATGAGGAAAGGGCAAAAAAAGGGGAAGGGTGGGGGGAGGTTAGGGTGGAGGGAGGGTAATGGATGGGTCCACACCTATGGTGCATCTTAGAATGGGTACAGGTGAAACTTACTAAATGCAGAATACAAATGTCTACATACATTAACTAAGAAAATGCCATGAAGGCTACTTTGAACAGTTTGATGAGAATATTTCAGATTGTATATGAAATCAGCACATTGTACCCCTTGATTGCACTAATGTACCCAGCTACGATTTAATAATAAAAAAAAAAAAGAAAAAGAAGCCACAGAACAAGTCATTATTTTTTCATCAGCTAAAGAGCATTAAATTTGATTTTCAAAATGAGTTGATGTGCTTAGTATCTTGATATTAAGGCCAACTATTTGCACAGTGGCCTGATAAGATGTATTCGGGAAATTCCATTGATTATAAATATTTCCTCCATTTCTTTAGTAAAAAAATTCATTTTGGAAAGCACTGCTTAGAAGGCCAGGGGCATGTAAAGAGGAAGACTCCTGAGACAACTTTGTAAGGAGCCATACGGTGGATAGTGTGGTATCTGCCTATGTCAAGCCTGAGAAGAATAATGATGGTTCAGTATGTCTAATCTTCATTTTACTGTGCCTTGGATTTTAATAGAATTATTTTAGGAAGTTCTTCAGTAAACAAAAAGCACCCAAATTGCATCAAATTTACACTGTCAAGTTGGATCTCTAAGGCTCCATCAATTTCATTTATTTAGATTAGACCAACCTAGACTTACTTAGTATAAGAATGGTTAGGCATTAAAATGTAGTAGTTGCTTCAAAAGTTCTTAATAAATTTTTTTTTTTTTTTTTTTTTTTTTTAATTTGACAGAGTTTTCACCATGGGTAGAACTGTCAAAAATAAAAACCAACAGCAACCTGAAATTCTTGGGTTCAAGCCATCCTCTTGCCTCAGCCTCCCGAGTAGCTGGATTAGAGATGCATGCCAAAACACCTAGTTAATTTTTCTGATTTTTTTGTAGACATGCCGTCTTGCTCTTGCTCAGGGTGGTCTCGAACTCCTCAGCTCAAGCAATCCACTTGCCTCAGCTTCCCACTCTGGTAGGATTACAGCTGTGAGCCACCACATCCAGCCTTAATAAAGTCTCACTAAGTTGTCAGCAAATTAGACTTCCCCATAGTTTCATTTCCTTCTCATTCTGCTATAGATGTTTATATACAATCCAAAGAACACTCTGGTTTATAAATACAATTGATGATGGAGGTCAAGATCTATAATTATAATTTGGAAAATGTAAAATTGTGTCCTTTATAGAAAAGTGTGTCCTCCATCTAAAAATTAAAATTTGCACCTAAACTCCTAATTATATCTTATGTAGTGGTTAATCAAGAATAAAAAACTTACATGCTGTGAAACAAAAAATAAGCTCTTGAAAATTTACAGTTTTTGGCAGGGGCCGGGTTTAAACTCGCTACCTCCGGTATATGGGGCAGGCACCCTACTCCTTGAGCCAAAGGCACTGCCCAGCTCTTAAAAGTTTAAAATGTCCTATGCCTTTAAAATATCTCTTTGGAAGAACATGAAACATTGCAGGAATTGAAACTTGATAATCACAATGTTTACCAAGAAAAAGGTTACCATACATTACCAAGATGCTACGTGGGAGTTGAATTTCGATGAATCATAGACTATTGACATAGTTGAATTTATTCCTTCCAGAGAAATTCTCGTAAGAAAGACAGAAAAACATTCCCTTGCTTGTATGTTGCATATATTCATCCCACAAAGTGGTATCAATCTCAAGGGTGGGAATGACCCCTGATTTGTATTTTTCACATATAATCATAAAATAATAATTTAATTAAAACTAAAAGGAAAGACAATGGTCAAATAATATTTTAAACTAGTGAATAAGTCAATGGGAGGCATTTTGGGGGAAGGAGAAAGCACCGTAAAGATACAGAGGTGAGAAATGTAAGATAAAATTAAGTAATGTTAAAAATTGTGGCATAGATCATTAATATGGAAAATAGAATTGGGAGCTGGGAGTAAGTGTTGTTTGATGACCCAGCAAAAGTAAAAGTACAAACATTACTTTACAAAGGCAAACTATGTAATCTTATCATATGTATCCTCATATTAACCTGAAAAAATAAATTGGAGCTATATTGAATGAATTCCTGTAGGGATTATATTTTCTTCTGTATGTAATTAAGTTTATACTTGAAACACAAAATATCATTCTTAAAGTACATGCATTGAGGCTGGATATTCAGAGTAATGCTGGTCACTTAAATTCAAATCCCCAAACATATTTTTGAAGTCATACAAATCAACAAGAACAACAAAGAATACCAAAAAAATCTTGTGTCTTCAATATAAGGAGAAAACAGAACATTACCACTTCAAATTACATATAAGTAGAAAAATAAGCATCATTTTTTAGCGGAGTTATTTCTTAAGTTCCCATAAACCTTTGTCTATGCAAACTTCCTTCAAGGGTCAAGGCTAAACATGGAAAACATTGAGGATATTAGGGTTTATTTCTTGAGGAATCTAAGAGAAGATGAGCTTTGTTCAACCAAGAGCTAAGTACAGGAAACCTGACCAAAAGAATTGTAGGTAAACATTTAATTTTGTTAATTGAAAGTCTAAAACTGAAAGACAGAAATAAGGGTTAAATATGCAAATATTTACAGCTGAAAATGGGAGAAGGGAGCAAGAAAGAACTCATCACTGAGTAGGACAAAGTCATTAGCTGCTGTATAGGTAGAAAGAATAGTCAAAGGACACCATTCCAACGTGATGAACCATCTTGTAAAAGATTACGTAAATAAGAAAACCAGGACAAAATAGCACTTAACATGTGTAAAGGTAACGGTGAGGACAAAAATCCAAAGTTATGTTTTAAAATAAACAAGTGAAGAAAGCAAATCACACAGAGAGAGCAAAAATAACAGTTAATAAGAACTTAAATAATTCTCAGTTTAACTTCCAAAGCAAGACTCACCTGTACGATGTCCGTAAGAATAAACCTGAAGAAAAGTATTCATAAGGGTTAAAAACAAAGCAATGGACAAAGTTATGCTAAACAAATGGGTTGTGATTCTGATGTCAGTCAAATAGAATTCAAGTCAAAACGTATCAAAGAAGGCAAAGAAAGACACATTTTATTTCAAAGTTAAAATTCAAAGTGAAAATATAATCAGTATGAATATCTACACGCCAAATGTTAAAACTACCTTTATAAAATGGACACTAAGGCGGTGTAAAAAGACATTGGAAGAAACATAGTAAAAACCACAGGCTTTTACGTATTTTTCTTAGAGTAAAATGACAGTAGGTGGTGTGTACTAAACCTGTATAACCAAACCCGGTAGGCCAGATCTTATAGTTTAGATATTGATCGCTATATTCTGATAAAAAAGAACACACTTATAACATTTTATAACAGTGCAACAAATTAGAAACTAGTTATAGGATGTAAAAACCAAGAGGTCTTTGCAACAGAAAAAAGAACCCTCTACTGAACAGCTCTTCTGTGGTTTTAAAAAGATAGGTTTAAAATATAGGTTTCATTATTGTTTAGGTATAAAAAGGCTAAGAGATCAAGAAAGGCCTGATGTTGAGAGATGGTTTTCTATACACACAGATCTCAAGAAGAGTGGGGTGCTTGCCAGAGGAGGGGTGCACCAGGAAGCATCACGAGGGTCGGGAGGCAGAGGCCCTGGGAAGATGTGGGCAAGAGATTTTTTTTTTTTTTTTTTTGTAGTTTCAACAGAGAGCAATGGGCAAGGCAGAGTAAGCAGGTTTAGGATGGGATAGTTTGAAAAATTTTAGAGGGCTTGGGACATAGTGACTGTTCCCAGTTGTCTGGTACTTGAAGTGATTAGGGCAGATGGACTGTGGGGCCCAGATGCGAGAGCCCAATAAAGGAAGTGGATGGGAGTGTGGGATTGGCTGGTTTGCACATGGAAGGTATGCGCAGAGGTGAGTGGTTTGCTGTGTGTAGGAATTAGCTAGTTTCTGAGAGCAGCAGTCTCTCCTTGTCCAGCAAAGCTCCTACATGTTAAAGCATCAAAATGCAATATAGAAGATATGATTATATGTTGGTGAAAGGGGATAATCAAGCTAAGATTATAGAAGTTTAAAAAATAATGATAGCACTTTAGTCAGTGAAGTAAGGTAAGCAAAATAATTTAAATGCTTACAGGTGGAAAAAAAGAAAAAATTATCCCCATTTACAGATGATATGATTGTGTTTGTTTTTAGCACAAATTTTTAAAAGTACAATATCTGTTGTACTTTTCACCCAATCTGTTGGGTGCAAATTACAAAATCCTGATGAAAAAAATCAAGGAAGACCTAATTAAGTGAAGAAGCATACTGCTTTAATTGATTTGAAGCTTCATTATAGTAAAAAAAAAAAGTCAGTTCTCCCCAAACTGATCTATAGGTGTAATGCAATTTCTATTAATAAAAAAAAAAATGCCAGGGAATTTTTTTTGCAGAGACAGATAAACATGTTCTAAAATTTATATGAAAAAGCAATAAGTCCAAGAATAGTTAAAAGAGGTTTAGGAAAAAAAGAATGAAGTAGAAAGAATGATTCTATCTGATACTAAGGCCTTCTATATGGCAAAAGTAATCAAGATTGCAGTGTTAGAAGGAACCGATGCATAATTTTGTGGACTGATTTATGACAAAGATGTAAAAGCAATTCAATGGAGGAAAGACAGGCTTTTCAGCAAATGGTGCTGGAGCAATTGAACATCTGTGGCAACAAACAAACCTCAATCAAAATCTCATACCTACCCAAAATTTAATCAACGTGGATTATGAATTTAAATATAAAATGTAACACCACAGAATTTTAGAGAAAACAAGAGAAAATCTTTGGGATGTAGAGCTTGGTGAGAGTTCTTAGACTTGACATCAAAGGTATATTCCATAGAAGTAAAAATAGATGAAATAGACCTCTCCAAAGTTGTAATCCTTTGCTCCACAGAAAAGTTTTGCTGTACAAAATTCTTGCCCTATCTCGTACAGAGCATAAAATGAAAAGTTATAGATTGGGAGAAAAGATCTGCACATCACATACCTTAAACTTGTGTTTAAGAGTCTCATGCTTTCCTGCCTGAGCTAGCCAGGCAGCCAAGAGCTTATATTTAGAATTTATAAAATAAAACTCTCAACCCCAACTATGAAAAAAAAAAAAAAACCAATTAGAAAATTGAGAAAATATGTGGAGCTTGAGTTCACAGAAAAGGATATACAGATGGAAAATAATAACATGAAAAGATGGTCAACATCTTTTACCATTAGGGAAATGAAAATTAAAACTGCCCTGAGCTAGTGCTACACACCTACTAAAAAGGCTAAAATTAAAAATGTTTATATCACCAAATACTTATGAGATGCAGAGAAACTGAATCACTCCTATATGCTGATGGGAATATTTACTGGTACCATCAGTCTGGATAAGTGTATGGCAAGTTTTTCTTTTTATTATCAACTTCATGGAGGTGTAATTTACATAAAATAAACTTCAGCCATTTAAAGCGTCAGTCTGATGAGTTTTGACAAATGTGTCTACCCGTTAACAATCACCAGGACCAAAATGCAAAACATTTCTTTCACCCCTGCCTGTCCATTGTCACCCTTTAGTCAAACCTTCCCCAACTCCTGGCCTGGAAAGCAATATTATAACTTGTTTTCTGTCATTATAGATTAGTTTCAGTTTTCTAGTATTTCATATAAACAGAATTGTACAATATGTAATTTTTGTGTGTCTGGCTTCTAACACACACTATCTTGTTTTTGAAATTTTCCATGCTGTTGGGTGGTAGTTTTACTGTGAGTTAAATTCCATTGTATGGATATACCTCATTTTGTTTATCTATTCACCTGTCCATGGACATTTGTGGCTTTCTTACATTTTTTGATATTATGAACAAATCTGTAATGAACATTCATGCACACGTTTTGTATAGATGTGTGTTTTAATTTCTTTGGGTAGATGATCTTCTGAATGCCAAAGGCATTTAACAGGATCTCACATCCAATGTGAACAAGAGAGAAATCTGTAAACCAAGTGCAAGAATCATATATACATATACATAGTTATATATAGTAACATATATCACTTAATAAAGTAACTTTGTTAATGACTGTTCCATTTCTCCAGTAAGGCAGTAATCACACAAATCCATTCATGTGGTAAAATTGCATAGAATTATATCCAGACCCACACATGACTCAGGGTTCTCCAGAGAAGCAAAACCGATAGGGTATACATACATATGTAAGGGGAGATTTCTTGTGGGAGTTGGCTCACTCCATACATGTGGGCCCATGGTATGCTGTTTGCAAACTGGAGAACCAGAAAACCTGGTTGTGTAATTCAGTCTGAATCTGAAGGCCACAGAACCAGTGGAGCTGATGGTGTGACTTCCAGCCTGAGGCTTAGGCCTGAGGACCTGGTGAGGGGAGTTGCAGGTATTAAGTCCTTGAGTCTGAAGGCTTGTGACCAGATCCTGACATCTGAGGCAGGAGAAGACAGATGAACCAGGCCAAGAAGGAAAAGTAATTTTTCTCTTACTCTACTTCTTAATTCTTTTTGGGCTCTTAATGTATTGGACGATGCCTGCTTACTCAGTCTACTGATTCAAATTCTGATGTCCAGAAAAACTCTCATAGACATGTCCAGAAATAATGTTTTACCTATTGTCTAGGCATCCCTTAATTGACAAGTTAAGTTGACACATAAAATAACCACCACCACCACCACCACACACACACACAGAAATGCATGAAAAATTGGTGAAATCTGAATGAGATTGACAGGTTTTGCTAAAGTTAATTTCCTGGCTGTGATATTGTAGCATAGCTATGTAAGCTGTTAGCATTGGGGGAAGCTAAATAAGGGATATATTGGATCTCTGTATTATTTCTTGCAATTGCATGTGAAGCTATAATTATATCATGATGAAAGGTTTAAAAAATTATTACATCTCAGAATCTACAAAATGCATTTAAAGCAATGATCAGTGGAAAATTTATAGCTTTAAGTGCTTATTCAATCATGAGCCACATAATGATGTTTCATTGATAGACTGCATATGTGATGGTTGTCTAATTAAGATTATAATACTGTATTTTTACTGTACCTTTTCTATGTAAGGATTATATTAGGGTT
This sequence comes from Loris lydekkerianus, assembly GCA_963574355.1. NCBI lineage: Eukaryota > Metazoa > Chordata > Mammalia > Primates > Lorisidae > Loris > Loris lydekkerianus. The sequence goes on from CAUYPK010114777.1 coordinate 9,681, forward strand.
GCTCACAGTATTAAGTTTAGTAACATGCTGCACAGATTTGTGGCCAAGGAGTTATGTGCATATCACATAGCCTAGATGCTGCTGGAGGCTATATGATCTAGGTTGTGTAAGTACCCTCTGTATGGTTTGTACACATACACATATATTATGCACAAAACCGTCATGACACATTTCCCAGAATGTATTCCCATTTTATGTGACATATTACTGTACTAATAAAAATAAAAATTTAAATATTAATGTAATCCCCAGCTCAAAAAGCTAACTAAAAAATGAAAAGCAAAACACAAGTGAAAATAATAAATATAAAAGCAAGATAAATGAGGCAGGAATTTGAAAAAAAAAAAAAAAAAAAACAACCCAGATCTAATTAACGACTTAAAATCTTGGGCTTTTTACTTTTTTTTTTTTGAAGAAAAATTAATAAAACAGAATACTAATTGGCCTAGAAAAATGGAAGAAAACACCAGTATTCACATAAAACCTTACAGGGGAGTAAATAAATACTTAATACATTAAAAACATATGAAAATACTTTGCTGAATTACCTACAAATAAAATCTGAAAACCTAAATGAATGTATATTGTTTCTAGAAGACAGCAACTCCCATAGAAGAAATAGAGAACAGATTCTAGGAAGTACCCCACACATAAGACAGCATTTTCATAGGAAAATTCTACCAAACCTTCAAAAATCAAATGATCTCAATGCTATATAAATTGTTTCAGAACACAGAAAATAAAAGGGTATTTTTTAATTTTTAAAAAGAACTATAACAATGAAATCTAAATCTAATTAGGTTAGTGCAATAAAAGAAAATTATAGACCGATATAATTTATGAATATTATTACAGGCATACTAAATAAGTATTAGTTGACAAATCCAAAACCAAATTTATAAAACAATACATTATACACAAATGGGATTTAGTCCAGGAATTCAAAGTGAGCTCAATAGTATAAAAAATCTATTAAATATGAAATATTATTCCTACTTCTAGGAAGTAACTCTGTGATACAGTTCCCAAAATACTCAAACATAGATGCTTATGTTTATTATGTGCAGCACTGTTTGTGACTGTAAAATATTAGGCATAACATAAAATACCCTAATATAGGTGATTAGTTTGAATAAGCTACGGGATATCCACGCAATGGAAAACTATGTGGGTATATAAAAGAATGAGCCAACTGTTTGTGAACTGATAGAAGGTTTCCACAATCTATGCTTAACTTCAAAAAGTAAAGAGAAAAAGGTTAACTCCGGTTAATCTTTGCAGGAAAAAAATGAGGAAATAAGAAAACAGATACATATATGTTTAACTTTATACTAAAGAAACAGAGAAATGTTACAAACTAGTGAGCTTGGTTACTTATAGGAAATGGATGGGTGTGCAAATGAGTAAAAGGGATATGGGGAAAAGATTAGTAGTTTTTCGAGTACATACTTTTGTACAGATTTGACTTTTGGAACTATGTAAGATGAATGAATGAATGAAGTAATGAATAAACTCAAAATATTAAAAAAAAAAAAAAAAAACTAAATTGCAATACAAACCTAAACCAGTCAAACTAAGTATAGTTGGAGTGAATTCCATAAATACACTGTAGGGGAGAAATGTACTAGCACAGTGACCTTTGAATAAAGTGTTTTAACTACAACCAGAAGTGGTGGTGAATGTCTGTATTTCCAGCGACTCCAGAGCCTGAGGAGGGAAGTTCTCTTGAACCCAGCAGTTGGAGGTTGTAGTGAGCTATGATGACACCATTCCACTCTACCTGGGGCAGCAAGAACCCTTCTCAAAACAAATAAACATCCAGGACAAACAACCAAAAACTTATATATGCTGAGATCAAAAAAGACAGACAACTGCAACTAAAAAACAGCTGGGCATTGCGGCAGGCACCTGTGGTCCCAGCTACTTGGGAGGCTGAGGCATGAGAATCGCTTAAAAAAAAACAAAAAGACAGATTAAAAAAACTAATATTGACCTCTAGTTACATGTTTTCCTTCCTCACCTTCTCCAATGTGATGGGTTGACCATTTTGAAGCTATTTTTGGTGTGTTCTAGCATTGAGATAGCAAGTTAATGTTGTGATAGCAATCAGATTCAGGTATCTGTGTTTAACAGAGGAGTCATGTTGAATATGTCTGAGGTCCCCAGTTTACTTTGCAGACTGAAGGAAATGGTAATGAGGTAAGGTGACAGCTTTTTTTTTTTTTTAGTTGTATAAAATTGTGTTTAATTCTACAAAAATATAAATTGTGTGTTTCCCTGGTTTTTGTGGGAGGATTGCAGGCCTCCTTTGAACTATGGGTTTGCTGCTTGTACTGTAGGGGATGGTTCTGGGTGAAAAGAGAATGGGGCCCTTACTGGGAGATGTGTGTCCATGAGGGTTAGTTAGGGCCATGGGGGCACCTAGCCTGGGGGCAGGTAGGGAGCAGCTGCCCCTGGAGCTTAGGGTCACTCTGAGAGAGGGAGCATGTCAATGGGGCCTCAGGTTTACAGTGGGAAGAGCCATAGTTGCCGGGCAGGTAGGCTGTAGGGTAGTTGGGTGGTCTGGGTCCAAAGCCTTTGCTAGCTTGGGTGGTCGCGTACACCGGCCCCCAGAGTGGGCCACCGCGGGCCAGACCACCTCTTCCCTGGCTGAAGTGGGGAGTTTCAGTGCTCGAGCTCTTGGCCCAACACTCCATGGGAATTACACTTGGCTAGATAGAGTTGCTCAGCCTGGTGCAGAGTGGATGATCCAGCATAACACCAGCTCTACAGAACTGGTCAAATCAAGACTGTGGTCTGTCTGTATCTATACAATGTACTGGACCACAGGTGGGCTCCAGTTTCTGTGACTGCTTTTCCTCTCCATCTGCAGCGTTGAGTAGTTGCAACAGAGACTACATGACTCCCAATGGTGAAAATATTTACTATCTAGTTTTTACAAAAAAAACTGACCTCTCCTTTAAACTACAAAATTATAGTAGAACCTCATAGAATATGTATCAAAGTAAAAGGGCTCAGGTCTTAAATCAACTAAATTTTATCATGTTCTGTGTAATTAACAACTACCATAAGGAACCATTCCATTGATGTTGTATTGATTGGTGAAGTCAGAAATTTCTAGCACTTCCTGTATGAAATAGTGGCCTTGGGTATATTCTATTTCACGAGAAGATTCTGTAGTTAAATAATTTTGAAACATATGGGCACATCGTCTTCCTCTTCTAAAAAGTCCTCATACTCTCATACCCATTGCTCTAACAAGGGCCAGAAGCATCCAGAATCTCTGTTTTCTTTTGTAAAATAAAACACGTATTTATATGTGGTCGTTTTTAAAAGTACATAACAGTATAAAAAGGAAAACAATTATAGCATTGACTCTCACTATGCAAACAGTACAAATGAAGTTAGAAACCATTAAAAACAATAAAACCTACATATGCATGAATGAATAATTAAGTAATTTGAACAGTTATAGGGTTTTTTTTTTTTTTTTTAAAACCTAAACCCTAACAAGCTCCTTCCTCTATTTTTCCCTCATTCCACTTACCAAAGGTAATGGTTGTTAAAATTTTTTCTGAAATTTTCCAGTTATTTTTCAATAAAAGAAAAAAGAAGATAGGGGTCTATTTACATGTTCTTTTAGTTGCTATTTTACAGAGAATAGATCATATGACTCACAAACCTTTTTACATCTTCACTTTTACGTTCGAACGTGTACTTTGAAGAGCTTTTAATATTAGTGTTCACTTTCATATTCTATAATGGCTATCTTTTTGGTAGTGACCCAAAACTTAACCACTCCTCTGTAGATGGAACAGTTGCACTTAGTATTTGCTGTTTTATTGTTGCTGTTTATTTATTTTTGGCAACAATAAAAATGTTGAAGTGAGATCCTTGTACATGTATTTTGATATATTATGTCTATCTATACAGTAAAATCCTGACCAGGGATTTTTAGGTAAAATTTAAGAAATACAATTGAAATGTCTTTTATAAAAGTCGCACCATTATATACCTAACAACAAATAGGGTGTTCTTTCTCCACATCCCTTCTAGCAATAAAAGTCCTCTCATTTGAGATACTTTAAATGTCACACACTTAAGGGTAAATATGGGGGACAAATAGTGTTCTGTTAAATTTGCTTCCTCTTTTATGATTGGCATTACATTCCTCAGAAATAAGCCCCTGAAAAGTGCTTCCTTACGTATTTATAAGGTCAAAATTCATAAAAATATATCACTGGGCTCAAGAAACTTGTTAATTGAGCAGCTCTAATAAGAAGAAAATATTCCAGGTGATTAGTGAGCAGAGCTAGTTCCATGATTATCAAACTCATCAGTGATGACCCCCCCAAATTTTCTGCCTAAAACGAATTAGTTCAGATTCAGTTAGTTCAGAGAAAGCACCTTGGTCTCTTCTAGGTGTTGTTGTTCTTATAATTGCTTGCGTTAGTTTGTTAGAGCCAAATGGCCAGAGATTTGAAACTTACCTAGGAAAACTTAAATGAACTCTGTGTGTTTTCCTGTTTGTCCCCATTGTTAGCTAATAATCCTGTTGAGTATTTTAGATTTCTCTCAGGAGTATCAGGTTTGCATTAACCACAGGTTAACAATGAGAGGTTAAAGCAGTGGAAGGAATCAGGTGTAGGGTTAGAGGCATAGAAATTTTCACAAGGACCTTGTCTCTGTTCTGTGAATGTGGTGTATCACATTTATTGATCTGTATATGTTGAACCATTTTCACGTCTCAGGGAAAAATCACACTTGATCATAGTGTATGATCCCCTTAATATGCTGTTGAATTTGGTTCACTAGAATTTAGTTGATGATTTTTGCATCTTTGTTCATCAGAGTTGTTAGCCTGCATCCTGTTTTTTTGAGCATCCTTGTTTGACTTTTGTATCAAGTAATGTTCTCCTTGTAAAACACGGTTGGAATTGTCTCCCCGTCTTCCACTTTTTCAGAAAAGTTTGAGGATTGGTGTTAGTTCTCTAAAAGTTTAGTAGAATTTGCCAGTGAACTCACTTGATCCCAGAATTTTCTTTTTGGAGGGAGGTTTTTGATCACTTATTCTATACCCTGACAGAAGGAATGGAAGGGCAGTGTCCATTCCCTCCAAGGATGCAGCGACTCCGTGCCATCTTGGAAGCAGAGCAGCCCTCAGCAGGCACCCGACCTCTGTCACCTTGATCTTGGACTTTCCAGCCTCCTAAGGTGTGAGATTTAAGTTTCCATTCTTTATAAAGAATTTTCTGTATACAAGCACAAACTAAGTTACACAGTCACTGTTAATAGGTTTTATGTTTATGGAATTGGTGTTGTTGAATTTAATCAAATCAGGTCTCTAGGTGATAAGCATACAGGACAACAATACCACCTATGTTTTTTTCCAGAGACATTTTCTCCTGTACACATCCTGAGTTCTTATATTTTAACTTTAAATGTTGTCATTTTAATTATTTCCCCCCTTAATTTATGGAAAATTCAAGTGTCACCCCCACATGATGAGCATGAAATGATTCATACATCCCCACGCTGTTAGGTGGGGAGATCCAGAGAGTGTCACAGAGCACAGACTATCAGACACCCGTGGGTATATACTATGACTGAGCTGTCACTTAGTCATGGCTAGAAAAAATGAGAAAAATGAAGCCAGTATGGTGAGCTATTTATAAAACTATACTTACGTAAGTAAAAGATGGCCCTGTATTCAGATATTATGACTTTCTCAAGTTTTACGGTTCCTACATATTTTATTTTATGTAATGATGTTTAGAAAAGGTAGTTGCCTCAAAAGCAATTGTCTATGGCAAAATAACATACATGTGTGTTTACTTAGAAGTCTGCCAATGAGATTTTTGGGAAGCGAGATAGGCTTCCATTCTATTTACATGGAGAAATATTTTTTTCCTATCAAGGCCCTGGATCCCCTAGTCCTTGCCATAGTAAGAATATAAATCAAACACCAAACAGTTGGAGACAAGGACAAGGCAGAATCTAACAAAGCCATTTCTGAGGCGTTGGCAAGTTAGTATTTCAGATAACAAGAAAATCTTCCAAATTATGTAGTTTTTAAGTCTAAGCAGTAATTACAAGACATACAGATAACCAGAGTTTTAGATACACTATTGTTCAGACAATATGTGGTGTTGCTGCAAACAAAGCCTAAACAGAGATCTGTTCCTCAAAAGGCCAACATGGCCTAACAACAGGATCATAAAAAGGGGAAAAAGGGACTTCTTGTGTTTTTTTTGTTACAATTCCTCCTGTGGGTGTTTTTTTTTTTTTTTAAATTCCTTGGGAAGAACAGATTAAAAGCTAATGGTAGAAGATTTAGGATGACTCAGGAGGCAATCTGGGACTTGAGAATGCCTCGAGGTCATTATTAGGGGCTTTTGTTATCATGGTAGGAATCTCTTCTGCCTGCAAAACACTATTCTCAAACACTGAGTTTGGACAGGTGATTTATTGCAATAGATTCCCAGAATGTGAGAGTTTTAAAGGACTTGTAGAACTTACGATTCATTGCCCTCATTTTAAGGATAAAAAAAATCGAGAGTCAGAAAGTTTAGGAAATTTTCCTATGGCCATACGTCTAGAAAGTGGTAAAACTGGGACTGAATTTAGGTCTTCTGACTCTAGCTTAAATATTTTTTATGATGATGCTTCATCCATTTTAATAGCTCCCACACTTAACATTAGATGACAAGGGAACATTTTAGTCTGCACTGTTAGTAATAAGTAGAAAAATGTTTAGTCTTCATTTGTTTAATAGTTAATTCTTTTAACAAAAACTTTCTGACATCTTATTTGTAGTATCCTTCTAAGCATTGTTCTATGTGTTGAGTCTCCCATGGTACCAAAACATAATAAGTGTACTGCCTTCTGATGACTTATTTTCTAGTTGGGGAGATAGAAAATAAACATAAAAATGTGCATGGAAGGTGGGAAGTGATGAGTGTTGGGGACTGTGATGTTGCCTGATAAGCAGAGTGGTCTGGAGTGCCGGGAGGTTTGTAAGGGCAGCAGGACAATCACGTGGGCATCAATGAGCTCGGGATACTGGGGCAAACGTCTGAAGGAGCTGAAGAGTTGTATAAAGATCTTTTTAAGTATAGGAAACAATACAAAGGTTCTGAGGCTGGGGTACAAGTGGAATATTCAGAAAAAAGTGAACAAGCCAGTGTGGCTGGAAGATAATGGGTCAGAAGAAGAGAGGACAGAGGTCACAGGAACTGCCAAAAAGAGCAACGAAGGGAAAAAATCTTACCCCCCCCCAAGCTGAAAGTTCCAAAGTAACACACAAAGAAATAAAAATAAAGATGAACAAATATTTCTCATAGGAAACAACACAGAAAGTATATATAGTAAAGGAAGAAAAAATGCTTACAGAAAATGGACTGTTCCCAATTCATTCTAGGATGCCAACATTGTCTTAATACTGAAACTAGGCCAGGATACGGCTGTAGAGCTATAGACTAATAATAAAAACATTTTTATTGAAATTTTAACAAATATAACCCAACAATCTGTTGAAAGGATCATATACCATAACCTAATGAGGTATGACCCAAGAATGCAAGTTTTTGTTTAACACTCAAAACTCACTGTAATTTACATAGCAGTAAACTAAAAAAAGAAAGTTTATGAGCATCTCAATAGATGCAGGAAAAGCACTTAAAAAATCCAAAGCCTATCTCTAATTAAAACCATTTGGAAAATAAAAATAGAAGAGAACAACCCCAAGTTGGCAAAAGGCAATAGTTAAAACCGATGCCTAATGTACTTAATGGTGAAAAACTGAGTGGGTTTTCCTTAAGATCAGGGCCACAGATTTGTACTCTGAGCACTTCTACTCAACATCATACAGAAGGTTCCAGTCAGTGCAATAAGGATAGAAAAAGAAATAAAAGGTGTTCAGATTTTAGAAGTAAAGCTCTCTTCATTTATAGAAAACATTAGTCTATACAAAAGATTCTAGATGGGATCTAAAAAAAAAAAAAAAAATCAAAACCAAAAACAATTAAAACAAAACAAACCAGAAAAAAAGAAACCCAGTTAAACTGATTTCTGGGTTTAGCAAGTTTGCAGAATGCAAGATTAACACACAAAATTAATTGTACTTTGTTATAGCATCAAGGACTACCGGAGACAGATGTACAGTTGAGCACACTGGGTTTATTAACTCAGTAGGGGAGATTAGATGATCACAGAAGACTGAGCCATCTCAGTAAGTTTATGGGAAAGGACTTATAGGATTTGAGTTTTAGTTTGATAATTTGGGGACGGAGTCATGTAAACCAGTGATATTCAGCTGGTATGCCCCACGCACTTGTGTGCTATGAAAAGATTTTAGATGTGCTGTGAAATTTTTTAAAGATCATTAATTAAATTATTTTTGAAAGAAGTTCAAAGTACAGTAAGTATATTCTATATTCTTTTTTTCACTCTTTTTTTGATCAACCTAATAAAAGTGTGTTGAGAAAGTTTAACTATAGGTTCAAGTTTAACTGTATCTCAAGTATCATCAGATAAAAAAGGTTGAAAAACACTGATGTAAGCAAGCAAAACACTGCTGACAGGAAGCCGGGACAATTCTCTGCTTAGGTTTCATAATTTTAGATTAAAGGAGGACTGAGTAGAGCTAGGTTAATGCTGTAGTTGGTGAAGGAGAGTCAGACAAAGAATATTACTATCTATTACATTACTATAAAGAAGAAAGACACTAAGTACACTCATGTTAGCCTGGTGAAGAAGATAAATATATTGACTATTTTATTTGCCCAGTGACCTTGCTTTTTTCTCTGCTGAAAGAATTGTGAAGTGGCCCTCTTTTTGTCATACACCATTGTGGTTGTAGAGTGACCTGGCTGTTGATCTGTAAGGTAGTTTACGGAGTCCAGGATGAGAGCATGGCCTGTACATGAGCCCCAGCACAGCTTCTAAAAACACCCTGGCCTGGTTGTGTCAGGTTGATTCCTGTGTGTCAGGGAATCTCTAACTTCTCTCCACTAAGGAGGCCGAGAGCGGAGGTGGCTGTTGGATACTTCAGCAGGACTTCTGCACAGGCTCCATGTTTAACAAGGCAGCTACAATTTCTGTTGTTTTTATATGTTGAATGTCTTCATAAAACATATTCTATAACTTGAAAGAATTTGAAAGTCACACTGTGTGTGTCTGTTCATTGTCTTTATTCAGATGTGGTGAACTGAGGCAACAATGTATAATGTGTAGGTTAAATTGCCCGAGGATCTGATCTTACAAAGAATAGGTAAAGCCAGGAGAATCGTCAGATCTTCAGAGACATAGCCCTGTTAATACTTTTTCCACTATGTTGCATTGCATTTTGTTGTTGTTGTTTAATGGAAAGGAATGTATGCCGTAAATTCCAGATAATGCCACTTCAATGGGTAGTAGTGCTACCCCATATGTTTCTCATACTGATTAAATCATAAAACACATATAACATTACAATCATAACAATGTTAATATGTAGAAAGAGAATGGATAAAACAAAAAATTGGAATTCATAGTTCCATGTTTAATTTAACTTGTATTTATAAACCTTCCTTGAATATTCCTTGTGAAGGCATCTTTATCTTTGTTGCAATTGTCCATTTCTGTTTTGCACTGGGAGTGTTAGTTAGAGCTCATTTCCACATGCAAATGGTATTTTCCAATGTCAAGAGTGAGACAGCTGTGTGTCATTCCTTCTTATGCTGAAGTGAACATTTCACACAAATGAGTAACTAATGAATAGTTAGTTGTCCATTGGAAACATTTGGAATGATACAAATCTATATCATACATAAATTTTTTTGAGAATTTGAATATATGTAATATTAACTTTAAATGCCCCGAAATCATTTATCTTGGATGTTGCCTTACATCTCTGGTGTGTGTCAGTGGCTTGTTTTTTAAATAAAGAAATGCTTCTATTTTAAAAAAAGATTTGTTTCAATACCATTTTGAGTCAAGCAGAATTATAAGCAGTAAACATTTAAAATGGGAGTGATTATTTAAATCAGGATATGCTCAAAGTGTCCTTGAGAAATAAAAATGATGATTATGTGAAAATATCTTAAGTAGATGGTAACTGCAAAGATCAAGGACTGACCCACGGTCATTATGATTACAACTCTCGTAAGCTCAACATAGGACATAGAAACTGGCAGTAAATTTTTCTGGGGAAGGGGGGGAATAAAATTTGTATTTGCATGATGGCATAGTATTTCTTTAAGTTCAATTCAATGTTTTAAAATGGTCAATTTGGTGAGTATCTCAAAGAAATATCTGCACTCCCATGACCATTTTAGCATTATTCACAATCGCCAAGATAGGAAATAGGAAGGAAAACAGCCTAAGTGTCCATCAATGGATGATAGGTTAAAGAAACTGTTAATAATAATAAAAAAAAAAATATATATATATTTACAATATATATATACAAATATATATATTTACAAATATATATATATATATACAATGAAATATTATTCATCCTTAAGAAGGAAAAATCCTACTATTTACAACAGCAAGGATGAATCTGGAGGACGTTATGCTAGAAACAAAAAGAAAAATACTGCATGATCTCATTTATATGTGGAATCTAAAAAGGTCAAATTTATAGAAGCAAAGAGTAGAATTGAGGGTACCGGGGGTAGGGGGCAGAGGAAATGGGGGAGATGTTGGTAAAAGTGGTCTCGGTTATGTAGGATAATCTGGAAATCTAGTGTGCAGTATGAAGACGCAGTTAATATTTTATTGTGTACTTGAGATTTGCTAAGGAAGTAGATTTTACATGTTCTCACTACACACAATAAAATGTAACTGCGTAAAGAGATGAATATTTTAATTAGCTCGGCTGTATGTGTATTATCAAAATATATTGTTCTACAATAAAAATGGTAAAAACGTTTATATTTGAAACTAGTTTTAAACATTCTCAAATGACAGCTTTAAAATAGAGCTAAATAATATTGAGGTTTAGATCTTTTCTTTAAACGTCTATTTAAAATATAAACTCATTTTAATTTAAAGGTCAAAAATATAAAATGATTAAAAAATTTATTAAGAAAAGTAGAAACTTAAATTAGCACAAGAAAGATTACAAATGATTTTTACCTGCAAGGCAGCACAGCACTGACACCTGACTCAGCTTGCTTTATTAACAGAAATTAAAATTTGTTTTAATTGGTAAAACTTGTGCAACTTCTTTATCTGGCCAGCAGGTGTCAGACTTATACTATCCTATGTGATATTAAAACAAATTATAAGGCAGGCAGTTGGCATTTTGCGACTTTTCTGGAGATATTCAATAAAATAAATTGAATACAAGAGTAAAAACATATAGTACTATTCTAGAGGTTCATAGAAGAACTTTGAAAACATACTTCTACATAAGAACTATTTGTCTACTGATCGTGATATGACAAGGTCTGAGAAGTACTTTGACATTATTTATTCATAGTGAGAGAAAAAATTCACAGTTTGAATTTAAAAATGAGGAAAAACACATGAAAATGATTTCATAAACAATTTTTATCTGGAAAATAACAATCTACAGTTAACACTTACATATATATGCACACACACACACACACACACACACACACACAGGGGATACTTTGGAGTACATTGCAAGTTTGGCCCCAGACTACTACAATCAAGTAAATACTGTATCACAATAAAGTCAGTCTCACAGATTTTTTTGCCCCGTGCATATAACTTTGTGTTTATACTACGCTGTAGTTTATTTTGTAAGCCATAGCATTATGTATAAGAAACACATGTACATATGTTGTTAAAATTACTTTATTGCTAAAAAATACTAATAATCCTCTGAGCATTCCATGAGTCTTAATCTTTTTCCTGATGGAGGATTTTGCCTCACTGATGATGGCTGCTGACTAATGAGGGTGGTAGTTGTTAAAGGTTGAAGTGACTGTGGCAATTTTAAAAATAACAATGAAGTTTGCTGTATTGATGGACTCTTCCTTTTATGAAAGATTTCTCTGTGGCATGCTATAGGTAAAATTTTATAGGGAAAATAGGCATTTTATGGGTGGAATGCTATAATATAGAAGTCCGTTCTCTCAAACCTTGCTGCTGCTTTGTCAACTAAGTTTATGAAACATTTCAAACTCTTTGTTGTCATTTCAGCAAGGTTCACAGCATCTTCACACAGGAGTAGATTTTATCTCAAGAAAAAACTTTCTTTGATTTTCTATAAGAAACAACTCTTCATCTGTTCAAGTTTTATTGTAAGATTGCAGCAGTTCAGTAGCATCTTCAGGCCACTTCTAGTTCCATTTCTCTTATTCTTTCTACCACGTCTACAGTTACTTCCTTCACTGAAGTCTTAAAGCCTTTAAACTTCTCCAAGTCCCTCTGACTTCTTCCAAACTCCTGTTAATGTAAATATTTTGACCTCTTCTCATAATCATGAATGTCCTTAATGGTATCTAGAAAGGTGAATCCTTTCCAGAGCTTTTTTATTTACTTTGTTCAGATCAGTCAGAGAAATCACTATCCATGGCAACTATAAGGAATGAAAAATATGTTTGTGAATTTGGAATTATAGATTAACAATAATGTGCACATATGAGAGGAAAACTCAATTAAATTCTAGAAAAGGAGAGAGAGGAAAGGGTTTGGTAACATCTAAAGGGTACAATATATGGATAGGGTACAAAGCACATTTTCTGGGTGAAATTTGCAACTACAACTTGGACTTTACCTTAGAACACAAACAATGGAATCTAATTATAGGTACCCTCATATTAATGTGGAAAAAAATGTGAACTTTCCACTGTGTACTTCCATTGTCAGTACTATACAAACAACCAGTAATGAGAAGAACTTTTGACAACATGGCAAAAGTTTGTGAAATTGTGTCAAAATTGTCAGCTGACTGTGAGAAGCATAGAAAACTGAGTAAAAGTTGATGGAGAAATAGTTAGAAAAATCTTAACTGAAGATCTTGGTCAACAGCTCATGGCTCTTGCATCACAACAGTGCACCAGCTCACAGGGCACCGTTGTGAGGAAGTTATTGGAACACCCTCCCCACTCACCTGATCTAGCCCCTATGAATTTTTTCTTTACCTAAAGCTAAAAGGAGTATTGAAAGAAAGATGTTTTGATGACATTCAGGATGTCAAGGGTAATTCAACAACAGCTTTGATGGCCATTCCAAAGAAAAGTTCCAAAATTGCTTTGAAGGGTGGACTAGGCTCTGGTGTTGGTGTATAGCTTCCCAGCCTACTGATGTATGTAGGACTTTTTCTAGAATGAGTTTGTGAATGTAATCGTCAGATCTCATATAGCCTTACAAAAACATAATTCTTTTTTATTTTAGTTTTTTTTTTATTTTTTCAAATTAATATGAGGGTACAATTTTTAGGTTACGTTGTTCTCACTTCCAAAAACATCATTCTTAAATCCTAAGATGTGAAAACTAAAATTACTCCTCGACTCCTGGGCTACAAAATAAATGTTGTATTGGCAGCACTGAAAACAACATTAATCTCCTTCTGAATCTCCATGACAGCCCTTGAGTGAACAGGTACATTGTCAATGAGCAGTAATATTTCAAAAATAACCCTTCTTTTTTGCTCAGTAGGGCTCAACAATGGGCTTAAAATAATCAGCAAACCATGCTGTAAACAGATGTTTTGTCACCCAGGCTTTGTTGTTCCATTGACAGAGCACAGGCAAAGTAGATTTAGCGTAATTCCTCAGAGTCCTAGGATTTTCAGATTGGCAAATGAGCATTGGATTCAGCTTAAAATCCTTGAAGCAATGAAGCCAGGCACTGATTTCTCCTCTCCGGCCATGAAAGTCTACGGCATCTTCTTTCAATAGAAGGCTGTTTAATCTACAACGAAAATCCATGTTTGGAGTAGCAACCTTCATCAATTTTCTCAGGTAGATCCTCTGGGTAACTGGCCGCATCTTCTACATCAGCATGTGAACTTTTATGTAATAGAGTTGGCTTCTTTCCTTACACCTCATGAAGCAGGAACCTCATGCTGGCTTCTCTACCAGCTTCAAGGACAGACTGAAGAGAGTTGGGGCCTTGCTGTAGATTAGGTTTTGGCTTAAGGCAACATAGCTGCTGGTCTGATCTTTTATCTAGATCACTGAATTTTTTTTTTTTTTTTATGTCAGCGTTAGCAATAAGCTGTTTTGCTTTTTTATCATTTGTATGTTTACTAGAGTAGCCCTCAGTTCCTCTGAGAACTTTTCCTCTGCATTCACCACGTGACTAATGATTTTAATGATCAAAAAGCCTGGATTTCAGCCTAGGTAGGCTTTGGCATGCCTTCCTCACTAAGCAGAATCATTTCCTACATTTTTTTTTTTTTTTTTAAAAAGAGTCTCATTTTGTCATCCTTGGTAGAGTGCTGTGGTGTCATAGCTCACAGCAACCTCAAACTCTTGGGCTCAAGTGATTCTCTTGCCTCAGCCTCCTGAGTAGCTGGGACTACAGGCACCTGCCACAAAGCCGGGCTATTTTTAGAGGTGGGGTTTTGCTCTGGGTCAGGCTGGTCTTGAACCCATGAGCTCAGACAATCCACCCTCAGCCTCCCAGAGTGCTAGAATTACACGCGTGAACCACTGCACCGGGCCTCATTTCTCACTTTTTCTTTAAAGTGAGAGACATAGGACTCTTCCTTTCACTTGGAACACTTACATGTCATTGTAAGCCTATTAATGGCACCTATTTCCCTATTTTCCTGTCGTAGAGAATTAACTGGCCCAAGGAGAAGGATAAAGTAGTGGGAACAGTGGTTCAGGGAACAAACCCACGTATACTGGTTAAATTTGCCATTTATATACGTGCAGTTCCTGGTGCTCCAAAACAATTACAATAGTCACATCAAAGACCACTGACCACAGATCACCATAACAGATAGAATAACAGTGAGAAGTTTGAAATATTGTTAGAATTAACAAAATGTGACCTGCTGTAAGCACCATGTGCGAAATGGCACTGATAGACTTGCCCAGTGCAGAGTTGGCAAGAATCTTTAAATTGTAAAAAGTGAGAGATCGTCAAAGCATAACGAAGTGAAGCTCAATAGAACGGGCTAGGCTTGCTTTTGAAATGGGTATGGCGAGACGTATAGAAAGCTCACGATTTGAAAAAGTATACAGGTTAAGGGACATCACGTTGTTAACTGCAATTATTTACAGGTGGTGGAATGCTGTTGAAATGTTTTACTTCTCTGCACCATTTTTTTTCTTCAAATTTCTAAAATTTGTATGACAATTACATAATGCTTTATTACAAAATATAGATACTTGGACGAAAGCACCAAATGGCGGGTGACGCTGGTGCAGCGGGAGGGCCTGGAGGCCCCGGGGACCCTGGAATGGGAGGCCGTGGTGGTTTCCGTGGAGGCTTCGTCAGCGATGTCTGGGGCGGGGTTATGGCTGGGGTCGGGTCAGGCCGAGGCCCAGAGCTGGTGGAGGCAAGGCCAAGGACAAAGAGTGGATGCCCATCACCAAGCTGGGCCGCCTGGTCAAGGACATGAAGATCAAATCCCTGGAGGAGATCTACCTTTTCTCTCTGCCCATTAAAGAATCTGAGATCATTGATTTTTTCTTGGGGGCAACTCTCAAGGATGAGGTTTTGAAGATTATGCCAGTGCAAAAACAGACCCGCGCTGGCCAGCAGACCAGGTTCAAGGCGTTTGTTGCCACAGGGGACTACCCTGGCCATGTCGGTCTGGGTGTTAAGTGTTACAAGGAAGGAGCCACTGCCGTTCGAGGGGCCATCATCCTGGCCAAGCTCTCTATTGTCCCAGGGCGGAGAGGCACTGGGGGAATAAGATGGGCAAGCCTCACAGCCTCCTTGCAAGGTGACAGGCCGCTGTGGCTCTGTGCTGGTGCGTCTCATCCCTGCTCCTGGAGGAACTGGCACTGTCTCAGCGCCTGTGCCTAAGAGGCTGTAATGATGGCTGGGATTGATGACCGCTACACCTCAGCCAGGGGCTGCACTGCCACCCTGGGCACCTTTGCCACATCCACTTTTGATGCCATTTCCAAGACCTGTAGCTATTTCACTCCTGATTTCTGGAAAGAGAAAGTGTTCACCCAGTCTCCTTACCAAGAATTCACTGACCATCTTGTCAAGACCTACACCAGAGTGCCTCTGCAGAGGACCCAGGCTCCAGCTGTGGCTACAACATAGGGCTTTTATACAATAATAATAAAGTGAATTGATTCCGTTAAAAAAATACAGATACTTAAAAGAAACATTTCTCTAAATTTTTCCTGCTCACCTTGAACTGCTTTATTCGGGTGATGCAATCTGATAAAATTATAATGGCAAGGGATGAATGAGATCTTTCAAAAAGAAATATGGTTTGACTGTCATGATGTTGGAATTTGATTCATGTACTTCTCTGCTCTCCACAAAGTCTTAGTTAGCATTCGTTTTGCCCTTGAGCATAGGGGCTTATTTTCATCTTTTGTTATGTCACCTGTTTTTGTATTTTATTTCTTGTTTCATTTAGCATACACTTAGTATACACGTACTGACTTAATCCTTAATAACAACCTTAGAAGACAGGTGTTATTTCTATCAAATTAGGAAATTGAGGCACAGAGCAGATAAGCGGCTTGTTCAGCTAGTAAGCAGCAGAGACAGGATTTAAAATCAAGCCGTATTCTCAATTCCTCTGCTCAGCCCTGGAATGACATATGGATTGATGATGACATTTTAAAATGATGTTTAATTTGAAAATTAGCTGGATTCAAATATCATTCTACAAAAGTTAAGTATAAAAGAAATATAACTTGAAGACTTTTGTTTCTGTCTTTAATGTTACTTTAGGTCTAGTGGGTTTTTCTGCTATTTGAAAGCCATTCTCAGGAACACTGGGGACTCCTGAGGACGCAGTAACAGCCCTGTCTTTCTGTGCACGGTAGATATCTATTCTTTCCATGAGGTCTTGCTGCTTCACGGATGGGATGTTTCACTCCCAAAGCAGCACACAAAGCCTCCTGTTCTCAGATCTCAGCAAATTCTCTACCATGTTGATTCTTTCCTAGTATTCCCTGGATGAGCACCTGTCCCCTGCTTCCAGATCCTCTGCTTGCTCTTACCTAGTATTTCCCTTTCCCAAAAAATGATAATAAAATACAAACCAAGACAACAAAAACTGAGTAGTTTGAACACAGCAAATATATATATATATATATGTGTATATATATATATGTGTGTATATATATATATATATATACACACACACACACA
The DNA here is from genome assembly GCA_963574355.1 of Loris lydekkerianus. NCBI lineage: Eukaryota > Metazoa > Chordata > Mammalia > Primates > Lorisidae > Loris > Loris lydekkerianus. The sequence goes on from CAUYPK010114777.1 coordinate 26,949, forward strand.
CCCATATATGTGCATGTAAAGAAGAAAATATCAGGAAAAAAATACCATTTCAGAAACATTTTCCAATATGTGATAAAATATTAAAAGGACTGAAAAATTCAAATGGGGGTTGTGTCTGTGGCCCAAGGACTAGGGTGCTGGCCCCATATACTGAAGGTGGCGGGTTCAAACCTGGCCTTGGCCAAAAACAGTGAAAAAAAAAAAAATTCAAATGTATAACTATTGTATCAGTTTTTTTAGACCTTATGTTGTATTATTAACTCAGAGCTTCTCTTAATTTCTGAAATGAATGGGAATACTTTTATTTATGTGTATATGAAGGCTAGCCACATGAGGACTCACCTTTTTTAAAGTTCTCTTTCTCTGTTTCATGTAGAGGGAGAGGAAGAGGGAGAGAGAGAGAAAGAGAGAGAGAGAAAAAGAAAGAAACAAATGATTGCTAATCTTTATTCTTTTTTTTTTTTTTTTTTTTTTTTTTTTTTTTTTTAATTTTATTTTTGGGCACCAACAATAAATAGTAAAAAATATATATTTTTTTCCCTAAAGGCAATGCAAAAATTAAACACCCCTAAAATAAAATGCCACAAGCCAAAAAAAAAAAAAAAAAAAAAAAAAGAATAAAGATTA
>CAUYPK010114778.1:0-14594 GCA_963574355.1 Loris lydekkerianus
CTTGAAAGTTAAAATTAGGATGGAGCTGGAACATATTCTTCTTAGTAAAGTATCTCAAGAATGGAAGAAAAAGTATCCAATGTACTCAGCCCTACTATGAAACTAATTTATGGCTTTCACATGAAAGCTATAACTCAGTTATAACCTAAGACTATGGGGAAGGGGGGAGGGAGGGTGATGGGTGAATTACACCTACGGTGCATCTTACAAGGGTACACGTGAAACTTACTAAACTAAATGTAGAATATAAATGTCTTAACACAATAACTAAGAAAATGCCAGGAAGGCTATGTTAACCAGTGTAATGAAAATATGTCAAATAGTCTATAAAATCAGTGTATGGCACCCCATGACTGCATTAATGTACACAGCTATGATTTAATAATAAAAAATAAAAAAAATAAAGTTAAAATTACTCTTTTATTCACAGGCTGCAGAAGAAATATTATATAAGCAGGCATGTTAGCCCACATTCATCTCCTTATACATTTCCAACAGAGCTCATGGGTAACCAGGTTCATTTTCAGTGAATAGTAATGTTCTAAAAGGTATGTTTTCTTCTGAGCAGTAGGTCTCAACTCAACATTGGGCTTCAAATATTCAGTAAACCATGGTATAAACAAATGCATTGTTATCCAGGCTTTGTTGTTCCATTTGCAGGACACAGGTGAGATTTAACATAATCCTTTTTACTTTTTTATTTGAGATAAGAGTCTTGCTCTGTTGCCCAGGCTAGAGTATCATGGCATCAGCCTAGCTCATAGCAACCTCAAACTCCTGGGCTTAAGCAATGGGCAACTCCTGGGCTTACTGCCTCAGCCTTCTAAGTAGCTGGGACCATCTGCCAAACACCCAGCTAATTTTTCCTATTTTTAGTAGAGACAAGGTCTCATTCTTGCAGAGGCTGGTCTCAAACTCCTGAGCTCAAGAGATACTCTTGCCTTGATCTCCCAGAGTGCTAGAATCACAGGCATGAGACACCACACCCAGCCTAACACAATTCTTAATGGCCTGAGGATTTTTGAAATGGTTAATGAGTACTGGCATCAACTTAAAGTCATGAGCTACAATTAGCCCCTAACAAATGGTCAGCCTATACTTTGAAGCTTTGCAGTCAATACTGACTTCTCCTCTCTGGCTATTAAAGTCCTACATGGCATCTTCTTTCAAGATAAAGCTGTTTTTTATCTATATTAAAAATCTGGAGTTTAACATAGCCACTTTCATCAATTATCTTAGCCAGATCATCTAAATAACTTGCTATAGCTTCTGCACCACTAGTTGCTGCTTCATCCAGTTCTAGCTTCAAAGCTATCTTCTCCACCTTGCTCACCGCTATTAGCCTTCACAGAATTGAAGAGTTAGAGCCTTGCTCTGAATTAGGCCTTATCTTAAAGGAATGTTGTTGCTTGAGTGCTCTTCACCCAGACCAGAGGTTCTCAACCTGTATTAAAAGGCTGTGGCATTAGGAAGGTTGAGAACCACTGACCTAGACCAAACTCTGTACTAGCAATAAAACTGTCTCACTTTCTCATCATCCATATTCACTAGAGTAGCACTTTTAATTTTCTTCAAGAACTTTTCCTTTGCATTCATAAACGGGCTAATGTTGGCACAAGATGCTTACCTTTTAGCCTACCTTGACTTTTGACACATATTCCTTACTAAACTCAATTATTTCCAGTTTTTGATTGAAAGTAAGAGATATGAGTCTTCCTTTCAATTAGACACTTAAAGGCCATTATAGGATTATTCATTGGCCTAATTTCAATATTGTTGCATCTCAGAGAATAGGAAGGCCCAAGGAGAGGGAGAGAGACAGAGGAACAGCCAGCCGGAGGAGCAGACAGAACACATGCAACATTTATCAATTAAATTAGCTATCTTTTATGAGTGTGGTTCATGGGGCATCAAAACAATTCAATAATAACGTCAAAAATCATTGACCACAGATCCCCCCAACAAATATAATAAATAACAAGGTTGAAACATTCTGAGATTTACTACTATGTGATAGAGACAGGAAGTGAGCACATGCTGTTGGAAAAGGGCACCACTGACTTGGTTGACACAGAGCTGCCACAAGCCTTCCATTTGTAAAAAATGCAATTATCTGGGAAGCACAATAAAGCGAAGCGCACTAAAACAAGGTCTACCTTTAGTGTTTTCTTTATATAGTCTCAAAAGTAGAAAGCTCTCACTTCACACCCACCTAGAGGGAATCACTCACACACACACACACACACACACACACACACACACAAAATAACAAGTGTTGATGAGAATATGAAGAAACTAGAACCCTCAATCACTATTAGTGGGCAGACAAAACAGTGCAGCTACTTTGAAAAATATTGTGAAAGTTTCAAAAAACTTAAAAATTTACCTGTGGAAAAAAAAATTTACCTATGACCCAGTAATTCCATTACTAGGGATCTCCCCAAGAGAGACAAAAACATGTGTCCACATAAAAACTTGTACATAAATATTCATAGTGGTATCATTCATAACAGCAAAAAAATTGGAAGCAATTAAATCATCCTCAACTGGAGAAGGCATAAACACAAAGATTGGTACACTGACACAAGTGAGTTCTATTCAGCAATGAAAAAAATAAACTGTGGATACATCCAACAACATGGATGAGTCTCAACACTGTTAAGCAAAAGAAACCAGATGCAAAAGATCACATATGTTATGATTCCATTTCTATGTAAGGCCTGGAAAAATATAAATCTATAGATTCAAACCACCCAGGAGCTATGGGCAGGAAATTACTACAAATGAACACGAATGATCTCTGTGAAAATGACACAAATTTCTAAATTTAGACTGTGGTAAAGTCCACACAATTTTGTAAATTTAACAAAAATCATGGAATTATACACTTAGAGCAGATGAATTTTATGTTATGTAAATTATAGCAAATTAAAGCTATTTATAAAAAGGAAGTGCCTATAGACTATCACAGAGGAGACTGTAAGGAATGTAAGAAACCATCCCTGCCTTTAGGATACGTACAATCTAGATAAGGAAATGGACTTGTTCCATACAGTAAAAAAATAAAGCAGCAAAACCAGAATATAATAAATATTCGTTGCATTAAAGGAAGTGCCAAATGAGTAATACATACAATATTTAGAAAGGAAAGCTTACTTTTGCCTTATGTTTATAAAGTGGGGCAACTTGAGCTATACTCTAATGATAGGTATGATTTCAATAGGATACAGCAGTATAATGCTATTGTTTAAGACTAAACCGTACTAAAAAAAAAAAAAGACTAGACGTATGTCTTGGTTCAGAACAGCTGGTATTCATATCTTGGCTTGACATTTCCTACCTGTGTGACTTTGGGCAGGTTACTTAACTTCTCTGTGCCTCAGTTTCCTCATGTGTGAAATTGAGACAATAATAGTACCCACTTCATAAGGTTCTCATGAGAATTAAATAAAATAATACATCTAAATTGCTTAAGCATTCATTAAATGATACCTGCTAAGCTTATAATCACAGGGGGAAAAAAGAACATCTAAGAACAAGGAAAGGGAAGGCCCAAACAGCATCCTAGAAAGAGAAGTGAAAGGTATATTGAGTCATAGTAGTTAACTTAGATTGCTACAAGGCTTTATAGAAAAAGAAGATTGCGAAAAACACATCTTAGCTGAATTATGGAAGGCTCTAAATGCCTTGAGAAGTTAACCATTTCTGTTCAAGCCCCAGAAAGCAATCCCTCTGTGATATGAATAGGAATTAAAGTTTATTTAGTGAGCTGAATGGTGGCCTTACAAAAGACATACAATGTTCTAATCCCTAGAACCTAGCTATAAGTGTGACCTTATTTGGAAAAAAGGTCAAAGGTCTTTGGATGTATAATTAGGATCCTGAGATGAGATCATCCTGTATTATCTGGGTGACCCTTAATCCAATACCAAGTGTCCTTAATAAGAGAAGACACACACATAAAGCCGAAGGCCATGTAAGGATGGAGGGAGATATTACAGACATTACAACCACAAAGCAAGAAATACCTGGACCTACCCAAACTGGATAAGCAAGCAAGAATTTCTCCCCTACAGTCATTGGAGGGAGCACAACAACCCTGCCAAGACTGGTTTTGGACTTCTGACCTACAGGACAATGAGAGAATAAATTTTGTTTTAAGCCATCAATTTTGTGGTCATTTATAATAGCAGTCCTCGGAATCTAATACAGTTTTTAAGGAATATTATACCCTCAGATCTTCTCCAAGTGAGAAGTAATAAAGCAAAAAATTAGAACCATTACACAATATGCTCGACCAGATTGAGAAATGGTTTAATAGTTCCGCTGGGGAGTTTCAGAAAGAATTCTTGGTGTGTATACACAGAAAACTAGGCCCTCAGTTAGGGAATCATTAAAATCAGTTAGGTCAGTATTCATGGTGTACCAAAAATATTAACACTGAAGGCATATGCACATTCTAAAAAAATTAACACTGAATGTGTGTGTAAACACACAAATTTCCCCCCAATACAAGGTCTTACTCTGTTGCTTGGGATAGAGTGCAACGGCATTATCACAGCTCACTGCAAGCTCAAACTCCTGGCTCAAGTGATCTTCATGCTTCAGTCTCCCAAGTAGCTCGGACTATAGGCATATGCCAGCACACCCAGCTAATTTTTCTATCTTTGTAGAGACAAGATCTTGCTATGTTGCTCAAGCTGGTCTTGAATTCCTAGCCTCAAGTGATTCTTCTGCCTCAGCCTCCCAAAGCGTTAGGATTACAGACACGAGCCACAGCACCCAGTGTTCAATATAGAATTAATCCAAATTTGTGCTATAATCAATCTGAGAGGGTAGTAATATGTGTGATTATGGGGAGGGTATATGACAAAGAAACAATTTAATGTTCTTTAATAGCAAGTCAGTCAATAAAGTAAAAAATAAAAAAATCATGAAAAGCCAAAAAGAAATATTATTTAGAAATCTAAAGGTAATCCTGGAGCAAGAGAGTGGACCAGATGGAACGTTCAGCTTAGCTCTCCTGAAACATTGGGGGGGAAAGAGAGAACCTAGCCATACCTGGCGCGGGAACCTTGACCAGAGTCATAGCTCAGAGAGAACAGTGAGGAGGTGGTGAACTGGATACAATGTGTGATCCGGAGGGTGGAAATCTGATGAATTAGGCAAGTGATTATGGCCGGCTGACACCCCATGGAGGTCTGGGACAGGAAGAAGCCTTTCTGGAGTTTTCAGTGGTTGGGGGAAACTGCAAGTTGAGTGGAAAGCTTGAAGAGTGGGCAGACTCCAACAGTATTCAGCAACCAGATTTGAATGGTAGTTGGAGTAGACTTGCCATAGGTTTGGTGGTGGGCGAGGCAGCCATACTGAGAAGGTCTTGGTGACCAGGGGGCTGCCATTGAGGGAAGGTCAGGAGAAAGTCTCAGCAGGGGCCTAAAGCACAGCAGTCTTAATTCCACCTGCCAGATTCACAACTCCACTCTTGGAATAGGCTAAAGGACTCCTGCACCCCACAGGAACTGGTGTTAAGAGAGCACTGTGAGACCTGCCCCTGAAGAATTCTTGTGAGCTTTAAGATCCCAAGCTGGCAGGGTCTAAATGCTGAGAAAACAATCACACTAAGGCAACTAAGTTTGAAATAAGAACCATAAAGGTTCCCAGCTGTGCTGTCTCCTAAAAACACCACAGCACCATCTGGTGTCCTTGCAAGGTACTGCAACATATTGTCATCAAGAGCAAGGACTTCTGTCTATTTGGCCACAAGGAAGAGTTTGGCTTAGCTCAGGCTGAGGCTACTTCAGGACCTAAGCTCTGAGACAAGGTAATTTGAAGCAAAGGAGGCAGTGAGAAGGAAAAAGGAGGACAAGGAGGTAAACAGGATGAAAGAACACATGAGGAGGAACCAACAGAAAAATTCCAGCAACATGAAAAACCAAAAGAGAGGAGCTACCCCAAGGGACCATAAGGCAGCTTCTGCAGAAGACTCCACCTATAAAAAAATTAATTGACTTGACAGAAAGGGAATTCGAAATATGGATAAATATAATAAAAGTAATGAATGAGAAAATGGAAAGACAGAACCAAAAGTTGAAAAGTTGTATGAGAGATATGTAGAATATAGAAAAGACATGGCAGAGATTAAGGAAATAAAGGACACAATCAGGGAATGTAAAGATGCAGTAGAAAGTATCAAAACTAGGTTAGACCATGGAGAAAAAAGAACCTCAGAAGTAGAGTATAAAGTTTCTGAGTTCACCCAATAAAGAGGAAGAAAGGAAGAGAGAGAAATAGGAGCAAGCACTTAGAAAACTACAAGACTCCAGGAAGTTTTCAAACATACAAATAATAGGGATTCCTGAAGAGGAATGGAAGCCCTACTGGAGACAATCATAAATGAAAACCCGGACACACTCCTTTCAGATGAATATCATATCCCCAGTCATCTCAACTCAAACAGAACCTCTCCAAGACACATTGTAATGAACATGTCATAACTCAAGATGAAAGAAAAAATGCTGTAAGGAGCCAGAAGTAAACGCCAACTGACCTACAGAGGCAGAGCCATTAGAAGGACAGCAGACTTTTCAACTGAAACCTTCCAAGCCAGAAGAACATGCTCATCCACCTTCAACATTTTTTTTAATAACAAAAATGTTTTAATATCTTAGAGATCTATTAAGATATTAATAGGGGGGCAGCAAAAAAGGTTACAGTTGTTAGTGTCAAATGCATTATTACATCACTGGCACAGTTTCTACTGGCATAACTTGCTTTGCAATACAGAAGATATTTATGATATAGACTCCATCTACTTTAGAATTTACCTCCTTCCGCTTCTTTTGTGACTCTCCAGATAAGATTTGAATTTATGGTATTTCATTCTTGGTGTCACAAATGTTGGCTTTTTTTCTCCTTGGAATTCTACTAGAGTGTTTGTGTCATTTTAGAAACTTTCTTATTCTAGTGCAACATGCCAGGAAACCCAGGTATACACAGTGAGTGAATAATCTTACTTTAATAACCATCTCCATCCTTACATAGGTCACATGCATACAACTGTGTCTATGGATCTCCTAGTAAACAATTCACAGATTCCATCTGAAGCCTTCTTTTTTTTTTTTTTTTTTTAATGTAATCAATTGCCTCACCTGACATTCTTCCTTTCTTTCTTTGGGATGGCACGCATTCTTTGTCTCCTTCCCCCCACCCCATCTCCCTTCTCATTCCCTGCTCTCTCCTCTCGCTCTTTCACATCTTATCCTCCCCCACTCTCTTCCCTTTATATAACATAAAAAATAAACATATTTTTATATCCTGAAAAAAATACCTCTAATTTTATTAAGAGCTCCTGATAAACTACTGTGCAAGAAATAAATGCTACATGGATTCTCTAGTTCTCAAAGCTGTTTCCCACCCCTACTCCTTTTCTCTAAACACCGATGGAAGATAAACTTTAGATATGAAGCAGAGACATCCCAATACAATTTATTTTCTTTAAAATTAGCCAAGCTCACTTCAAATTGGTGTTAAGATGTTTGACGTGCAAATATATACCTTGAACCCGCACCCCAGCCTAAACAAACAAAAAAAAAAACAAAAACAAAAAGGATGAAGCGCAAAACTTGAACCTTTCGGTGCCTTTTCAGACACTGACTCAAGGAGGAAGAGAGGTATCCAGACAGTCACACAAGTCCACTTCAGCCCTTGAAGTGACATGGAACCAGTCCCAAACAGAGCACACAGGTAAGACAGAATGGCTCCTGCCCCTGCTCCCTGCTCAGGGTGCCACATGCTGATCACTGATGCCAAAGCTGATGGCAGTTTAGGCTACACTCACCCACGGTTCTTCAGGGTCCTAGGGCCCCTCAGAGCAGGGCCAAAGACTACTGAGTTCACCTCAGTACTCCTGATGGCAGTCCCAATGCAACTCTCCCTTACTAACTCTTCTCTGGTTCTCTGGGTGGTAGAACAGTTACCTTGCCCATGTGCTACCAAGACAGAGTTAGCAGGGGAGCCACCAGGAGCCTGTGCCAAAGGGAGTAGCCTCCCGATGCCCTGCTATGAGAAGTCCATCTTCAACATTCTTAAACGAAAGGATTTTCAGCCTGAGAATTCTACATACTGCTAAACTAAGCTTAAAAATTGATGGAGAAATCAAATCCTTTGCTCATATACAAGCACTGGAGAAATTCACCACAAGACCAGCTCTACTGGAAACATTTAGACCTATTCTAAACACTGACCATCACAATGGACCAACAGCAAAGTAAACAAAGGTTTAGTTTCCACGATGGTGCAACAGATAAAAATACACAACAGACTTTCACAAAAATAAGATTAATAGAACACCACACTTACCAATTCTCTCAATAAATGTCAATGGGCTGAATTCACTACTGAAGAGGCACAGGCTGGCCAAAAGCATAAAAAAAGCACAAGCCATCTATATGCTGTCTCCCAGAGACACACCTACCCTTGAAGAACAAATCAAGACTCAGGATCAAGGGATAGAAAACAGTATTTCAAGAAAATGGAAATCAGAAGAAAGGAGGGGTTGAAAACTTATTTTCAAGAACAAGCAGATTTAAAGCAAATAAAGTTTAAAAAGACAAAGATGGTCACTTTCTACTAGTCAAAGGAACAATACAACAAGAAGGCATTTCAATTTTAAATATTTATGCACCCAACTTAAATGCTCCCAGATTTTTGAAACAAACCTTTATGGGTCTGAGCAATATGATATCCCATAATACGATAATAGCAGGGAACTTTACCACCACTCGGACAGAACTGGACAGATCCTCTATACAGAAACTAAACAAAGATACAAAGGACTTAAATGTGATCCAAGAACAAGTGAGATTAATAGACATATACAGAACACACCATCCCAAAGCTAAAGAATATACCTTTTTCATATCAGCCCACAGTACGTACTCTGAAATTGACCACATTCTAGCATACAAATCAAACCAGCAAAATTAAAAGAACAGAAATTATACCTTGTACCTTCTGAGACCACAAGATAATAAAGGTGGAACTCAACTCCAACAAAGACTTGGAAATTAAATGACCTTATGCTAAAAGATAGTTCAGTTCAGTTCAGAAAGAGATAAAAGAGGAAATCATTAAAATTCCTTAAACATAACAACATGAAGACACAAGTTACTAACCCCTGTGGGATACAGCAAAAGCAGTCTTAAGAGGGGAATTTATTGCATTAGATGCCTACATTCGAAAAACAGAAAGAGAGCTCATCGATGAATTCATAAACCATCTTAAGGAATTGGAAAAAGGAAGATCAATTTAATCCCAAACCCAGAAGAAGAAATAACCAAAATTAAATCAGAGATTAATAAAATTGAAAACAAAAGAATCATTCAGAAAATTAACAAAAAAAAAGTTGGTTTTTCAAAAAAATAAAATCGATAAACCTTTGGCAAGATTAACTAGAAACAAAAAAGAAAAATCTCTAATAACCTCAATCAGAAATGATAAAGGGGGAACAACAACAGATGCCACAGAGATATAAGAGATCATCTCAGGGCACTACAAGAAACTCTATGCACAGAAATTTGATGATGTGGAGGAAATGGATCAATCTCTGGAATCACACCCTCTCCCTAGACTTAATCAAGAAGAAATAGATCTCTTGAACAGACAGATGAAAGAACTGAGATCAAAAATAATAATAATAAAAAAATCTCCCAACAAAAAAATGCCCTGGTTCAGATGGCTTCACAGAAGAATTCTTGCAAATCTTCAAATAAGGGCTTATATCCATTCTGCAGAAATTATTTCAAACAAGTGGGAAGGAAGAAATCTTCCCCAACACATTCTACAAAGCAAACATCACCATGATACCAAAACCAGGTAAAGACCCAACTAAAAAGTAGAATCTCAGACCAATTTCACTAATGAATATAAATGCAAAAACTCTCAATAAAATCCTAGCCAACAGATCATTGCTATGCATTAAGAAAATTATTCATCATGATCAAGTAGGTTTTATCCCAGGGATGCAAGGCTGGTTTAACACCCAAGTCCATAGACTACTTCACCATATCAACATATGCAAAAACAAAGACCATATCATCCTCTCAAAAGATCCAGCAAAAACATTCGCTAAAATTCAACATCCTTTTCTAATTAGAACACTTAAGGATACAGGTATAGGTGGCACATTTCTGAATCTGATCTAAGTCACCTACAACAAACTCACAGCTAATAATATTATGCTGGATGGAGTACAACTGAAAGCTTGTACTGGAACTAGAACCAGACAAGGTTGTCCTCTATCAACACTACTATTCAACATAATGCTGGAAGTTCTAGCCAATACACTCAGGCAAAAAAAATAAAAAAATGAGATAAAGGGCATCCAAATGGGGACAGAGGAGGTCAAACTCTCGCTCTTTGCCAACAATATGATCTTAAAGAACCCCAAAGACTCAACCACAAGACTCCTGGAAGTGAACAAAAAATACAGCATTGTCTCCAGATGTAAAATCAATGTCCACAAATCTGTAGCCTTTGCATATGCCAGCCAAGATGAGAAACAAATGAAGTACACAACTCCTTTCACAATAGCTTCAAAGAAAATGAAATACCTAGGAATATACGTATAGAAATTTCTTTTCTTTATAGAGAAAGAAAATTACAAAACCCTAAGAAAAGAAATAGCAGAAGATGTTAACAAATGGAAGAATGTATCATGCTTATAGCTGGGAAGAATCAATATTGTGAAAATGTCTTTACTACTCAAAGCAATCTACAGATTCAATGCAATGCCCATTAAAATACCATCATCATACTTTCAAGATTTGAAAAAAATAAGTCTTCATTTTGTATGGAATCAGAAGAAATCCAGTATAGCCAAGGCAATTCTTAATAATAAAAATAAAGCCTTCCAGTAAATCCAATATAGCCAAGGCAATTCTTAATAATAATAATAAAGCCTCCTGTACAGCTAAGGAAAAATAAAGCCTACCAGACTTTCAGGTATGCTACAAGGCCATAGTGATCAAAACAACATAGTATTGGCACAAAAATAAAAATATTGACATTTGGAACCAAATAGAAAACCATGAGATGAAACTAACACCTTACAGTCAACTGATATTTGATGAATCAAACAAGAACATACACTGAAGAAAAGAGTTCCTATTCGATAAATGGTACTGAGAAAACTGGATAACCACATGTAAAAGACTGAAACAGGGGCGGTGCCTCTGGCTCAGTGAATTGGGTGCCAGCCCTGTATACCGAGGGTAGGGGTTAAACATGGCCTTGGCCAAACTGCAATAAAAAAATAGCCAGGTGTTCTGGTGGGCGCCTGTAGTCCCAGCTACTCAGGAGGCCGAGGCAAGAGAATCACCTAAACCCAGGAGCTGGAGGTTGCTATGAGCTGTGACACCACAGAACTCTACCAAGGGTGACAAAGTAAGACTCTGTCTTAAAAAAAAAAAAAAGACTGAAACAGGACTGACACTTCTCACCACTTATAAAAAAATTTATTCAAGATGGATAAAATATTTAAATCTAAGGCATGGACTGGGCGCTATGGCAGGCACCTTAACTCCCACCTACTTGGAAGACTGAGGCAAGAGAATTGCTTACGCCCAGGAGTTCAAGATTGCTATGAGCTGTGATGCCATAGCACTCTGCCAAGGGTGACATAGCGAGACTCTATCAAATCAAGCCAAATCAAATCAAACAAAACAAAATAAAATAAAATAAATGTAACATATGAAACAATAAAAATCCTCAAAGAAAGTGTGAGGAAAACACTTGAAGATATTGGCCTGGGAAAAGAATTTATGAAGAAGACTTTAGTGGCAACTGCAACAACAACAATAAACAGTCTTAATTAAACTGAAAAGCTTCTGTACAGCTAAGGAAACAACAACCAGAACACACAGAGAACCTTTAGAATGGGAAAAGATATTTGCATATTATGAATTGGACAAAAGCTTGATAGCTAGGATCTATAGAGAACTCCAATTAATCAACAAAAAAAGACCAAACAATCCCATGTATCACTGAGAAACAGACACGAATAGGACCTTCTCTAAAGAAGGCAACATATGAAAAAATGCTCATTGTTCCTAATCATCAAAGAAATGCAAATGAAAATTACCCTGCGATACCACCCAACCCCACTGAGAATATTCCACATCAGTCTCAAAGCTGAAGATGCTGACGTGGATGTGGAAAGAAGGGAACACTTTTACACTGCTGGTGGGACTGCAAACTAATACAACCTTTTTGGAGGGAAGTATGGAGAATCTTCAAACACCACAAATTAGACCTCCCGGTTGATCCTAAAATCCCATTACTAGGCATCTACCCAGAAGAAAAAAAATCCTTTTATCATAAGAACATTTGTACTAGACTGTTTACTGCAGCTCAATTTACAATCGCCAAAATGTGGAAACAGTCTAAATGCTCACCAACCCAGGAAAGGATTAACAAGCTGGGGTATATATACCATGGAATACTATTCAGCTACTAAAAAAGGTGGGAGACTTTACATCTTTCATATTAACCTGGATGAAGGTGGAACACATTCTTCTTAGTAAAGTATCACAAGAATGGAGAAGCAAGGGGGCAGAGACAAGATGGCTGACTGAAGCCAGCTTTCCACAGAGGCTCGCGTCCAGAAGGAGATTTAAAGGACAGAAATTTAGCAAGTAACCTGGTGGATTAGAGCTGCACCAAGAGAGAAGGTTGAAGAACACACATCAACCCCACTGAGGTGAGCTACGACCTCAAGGATAAAAATAAAAGGTACAAAATCCATCACCAAGCGGACGGAAGTCCCCTTCCCCATGAGAACAGCTCAGATTGCCCCACAAACAAACGAGCAGAGTTCAAAGGTCCTCCCACTACACTCAACGGGAGAGACCCTCTAAAAACTGGACCTACCTCTCCTACTAGGGTGCCATGGCATTCTGCCAGGCATAAAACTGTATAAAACTGTATATATTCTCTACCTGCAACTCTGAGCTCCCAGCACACTCCTCCACTCTCACTCTGAGATCTGGAGGCCTGTCCCCCAGGAGTCCAGATTTTTGGGTGACTTCTCGAGGGGTGTGGACAGGGCCTAAACTGCAGCTGGTCAGTGATGACTCTGGGGTACGGGAGTGAGGATAGGATGGTCAGCTGAGAGGAAAACACACCTAAGCAGTGGTGCCCAAAGGCGCAGAGAAGCAGCCATCTTCTGGCAACAATAGGACTCACTCCAGGATATTCCAAAGCCACACCCCCGGTCTCCCTGGGTAACCAGAGGCCGGGCATCTACTCAGGTGGCAACCACCATGGAACAGATCTGAGACTGAAACCAAGGCCCCGTGAGTAAAGGGTTTGCATGAAGCAGTACCGGCCTGGGTGGAGCGCAGGGACTAGAAATGCACAGGCAGAGTTGGGAAGTTCCCAGGGCAGGGCTGACCCAGAGGACTGCTTTACTGAGCCTAAGATGCACCCGGCCCTCAGGGAATCGTCAACCTATACACAAAGGAAGACAGGAGGCTAGAACTGACAGGTAACCGAATACAGGATCAAAGACAGGGCCTGAGGCACAGGCTCTGGGAACTCAAAACAGCTTGTCTTCTGCAGGTGAATTTAGCAGGGACAGAAACAAATTTCGACAAAGTTGTTCTGTTCTGTTCTGTCAGTAACATCAACCGGGGAGGGGCTAGAACTGAGTGAGCACCCCCCAGCCTCCATCAAGTGACCAAGGTTGTCAGGCCTCACCACCCTCTGCTAGATACAGGCAGAGCACAGTGCCCTGGCTGAGAAGAAATAGATTTCCTTCTGATTCAGACAGGTGCATACCCATGGAGTATCTGTTCACTACAGGCAACTGGGTCAAAGCTATCAGTGGCTGGGTGTGATAGAGGTACAAGGTGGGGAAGAAGGCATCAACCTTCCCAGACTGATCTATTTGCTGGGTGGGTCCTCCTTAATTCACAGAGCACTGGCGTAAGCCAAATCTGAGTAGTCACCAGACCCCTGCGATCCAGTTGCCAAAGACCTTTTAAACTCGCCCACCTGAGACAGGTGTGGACTGAGACAATTGATTTGGACCTTTTGAACTCAACCAATCACCCAAGGACTATTCAGATGGTGCCCTACATTTGTGGTTGTAGGAAGGTTTGATTTTCCTTTTCCAATTGTTGCCTGTGGGGGGTGGGGTGACTTAATTGCTGGTATTTCTCCACAGCTGAGACTTCAACTAAGAGTAACTGTTTCACTAGGGTCAAACAGAAACCAGCTGAAAACAAGATAGAACCACTTAGCCCCACCACAACAAACAGGTCCCCAATTTCTCATGCCATAGCACTATACGGGTCCTCGACAAAGCTCCAGAGGAAAAATCCAATGATGTAAAACAATCATGGGGTGGAATCAGCAGAAAAACTCTGGTAATATGAATAACCAGAATAGATCAAGACCCCCAAGGAAAGATATGGCGGATGTAAATGAAGATCCCATTCATAAACAGCTGGCCAAGATGTCAGAAATCAAATTCAGAATTTGGATTGCAAACAAGATTAATAAAATGGAGGAAAATCTGGAATTAGAAATTCGAG
>CAUYPK010114779.1:0-13009 GCA_963574355.1 Loris lydekkerianus
ATGGTCTGAGAAGATGCAAGGAATAATTTCTATTTTTTAAAATTTGCTGAGGTTAGATTTGTGGCCTAGGATGTGGTCGATTTTGGAGTATGTTCTGTGGGCTGCTGAGAAGAATGTGTATTCAGCTTTGTTGGGATGAAATGTTCTGTAGATGTCTGTTAAGTCCAGATGTTGAATGGTTAAGTTTAAATCTAAAATTTCTTTGCTTGGCTTCTTTTTGGAGGATCTATCCAGCACTGCTAAAGGGGTGTTAAAATCTCCAACTACTGTGAAACTGGAGGTAATCAAGTTGCTCATGTCTTTTAGTTTCTCTTATAAATTGATATGCATTCTGGTTGCGTGCATATATATTAACAATTGAAATCTGATCATATTGAGTATTACCTTTAACAAATATGAAGTGTCCATCCTTATCCTTCCTTATTTTGGTTGGTTTAAAGCCAATTGCGTCTGCGAATACGATTGCAATGCCTGCTTTTTTCTGCTTTCCATTTGCCTGGAATATAGATGACCATCCCTTCACCTTGAGTCTATATTTGTCTTTTAATGTAAGGTGCGATTCCTGTATGCAGCAGATATCTGGCTTGAGTTTTTGTATCCAGGCAGCCAACCTGTGCCTCTTGAGAGGACAATTTAAAACATTCACATTAATTAAGAATATTGATAATCCTTTTGAGAGTCTGGTGGACATTTTTAATCCTTTTGCGACTATGGAAGTTGGAATTTGATCAAAAATTTCTTGGTGGGTTTACTTTTGTGGTGGAGGATTATGCTCGTCTTTATGGAAGATAGTCTAAGAATATCCCTGGAGAGCTGGTTTAGTTATGGCAAATTTCTTCAACATGTGAATGTCATTAAAGTATTTAATTTCTCCGTCATAAATGAAACTCAGGTTATCCCGGTACCGGATCCTTGGTTGAAAATTATTTTCTTTTAGGAGATTAAAAGTCAATGACCATCCTTTTGTAGCTTGAAAGGTTTCAGCTTAGAGATCTTCAGTCATTCTAATATTCTTCCCCTTGTAGGTGGATGGTTTTCTTCCGTGTGGCTGCTTTTAGAATTTTCTCCTTCACATTAACTTTAGTGAAATTGATTATGATTTGTCTGGGGGATGTCTTATTTGGGTTGAGTCATGCTGGAGTTCTGAAACTGTCTGCTATCTGAATTTCAGAATCTCTTCACATGTCTGGAAAGTTCTCCTTCATAATCTCATGGAGAAGAGACTCTGTGCCTTGTGAGATCCCTATAAGACGAATATTGGTTTTCTTTGAATTATCCTAGAGCTCTCTGAGAGAGTGATGTGTTTTTGCCCTCCATTTCTCTTCCTCTTTGAGAGTTTGGGAGCATTTGAAAGCTTTGTCTTCAATGTCAGAAATCCTTTCTTCTGCTTGCTCCATTCTGTTACTGATGGATTCTACAGTGTTTCTCAGATCTTTCAGGGCTACAACTTCTTGTCTCAATGTGTCAAGATCTTTGGTCATTTGGTCTTTGAATTTATTGAATTCTTGAGATATCTTTTGGGTTACTGCTTGATATTCTAATTTGATCTTATTTGCTATCCAGATTCTGAATTCAGTTTCTGACTTCTCAGCTGTTTGTTTGTGCATGGGATCTTGTGCTGTGTCTGCCCCATTTTTCCTTGGGGGAGTTGATCTACTCTGATTATTCATATTTCCGGAGTTTTTCTGTTGATTTCACCTCATGATTGTTTTCACCATTGCTTGTGGCCATCCTCAGAGTTGGGGAGGTGTCTCTCCAAGAGTAGACCCTGGCGGGATCACTCTATTGTTGCTAGATCTTTGTAGGTAGTGACCGTGTGTAGCTCCTCTGGGGCTGCCCCGTTCAGGGAGTTCTGATTGTGGGTGCAGCTCCAGAGTGTGACACACCTGGATCCAGCAACAGGGTGGGGGGTGGTGCACATGGTTCTGGGAGTGCCTGGCGCCGGCACAGAGAGCCCAAGGCTCCAGCAGTCTCTGGCTAGGAGAAGGGCTCCGTGCAGATGCAGGGAGGGCTCTGGAGGGCACGTGGCTACCAGAGTCCCTGGGCAGACGAGCGGGCCAGTGTAGAGGCAGTGAGGGTACAGGAGGGAGGACTTGGGGTTGCACAGTTCCCACAGTTTCTGGTCAGGGCATGCAGAGGCCTGGTGGGTCGCAGCGCAGCTCTTACCGAGGTCCATACAGGCACTGATCACGGTTGCAGCGCAGCTCTTATGGAGGTCCACGCGGTGCAGGTTTTATGGAGGTCTGGGTGGCGCAGCTCTTATGGAGATCTGGGCAGGCACTGATCTCGGTCACGCCACAGCTCTTACTGGAGGTCTCAGTGGGAACCTAGCATGGTCCAGCGCAGCTTTTACGGAGGTCCAGGCGTGCCTTCCTTTCTACTTGGGATACAGCAATATTGTCCTTAGGACTCTCAGGACCCCGGGCAGTCACTGTGTTACTGTCATGTATGTTCTTGTCTTCTTTTTCTGATAGACTGGAAGTTCCAGGAAGGAGATCTTGTTACTGCATGGGTAGTCTACACACCAACAGTGTCCTGCATCGCCTAAGATATGCCCAGGAATGAGCCGGGTCTTAGGCTACACTCTCTTGATTATTTTAAAAAGTGTTAGTTTGAGAAAAGGTAATCACTTTATGTTAGCAGAAAATAGTTATTGTGGTTAGAAATTTTTTTCACATTGTTGCAAATAACCAGTAGGTTCTGATGTTTTCAGATACCGAATAAGAATACCAATTCCATCAAGAAACAGTTTCAAAACAAAAGCATTTTTTATTGCAGTGTTATACCTGAAATTGTCACTGTTGGAGTTAAACTCTGGTTTCTCCTTTATACAATTTATCATATATACCTGTCAGCCAATTTGCTGTCTCAAAACACTATTTTCATGTCATTCTCCTACTTACAAACTTCTATGACTCCCTATCACTTCCAGTGTAAAAATCTTAAGTTCTTATGTGTAAAACTCTGCTTGTCTTTTAAAATTTCACAGTCTAACTTAAACTCATCTTTTCAAATATATTCTTCTTTGTATTGTTCTCCTCATTCTGACCTTAACTCCCTTCCTCAGTTTTTCAGTAGTTAACCACCTTTTCTATTAGTTGCAAAATGCCACCCTCCTCTCTCTACCTTTTTTCCCCACTTGCCCCCAGCTTAAATCCTGTCAAGCCTTCCAGACCTAATTAAGTCACATTATCTCTGTGAAACACTTCCTTACCATTATAAACCACTTTTTCTAGTCTGAATTTGTGGGGCCTACCTATGCTCTCACTCACTTGATATGTAGTTCATTGTAAGAATGGATTTTATATTGATTGTCTTTACTCTTCTTTTAAAAAAAATTAATATAGTAATAGAGACCGAGAAAAACGCAGAGAAAGAGAAAGAAATGCGGATCGGAAAAGGTTGCGGAAATCTCCATCTCCTGGGAGAAGAAGCCCAGAATCGTCCGTAACCCAGAGTTCCTCTGCTCAGGATGAAACTACTGCAAAGAAGAGAAAAGATGAGCTGGATCCTCTCCTTACTCGTACTGGTGGAGCATACATTCCCCCTGCAAAGCTCAGGATGATGCAAGAACAGATTACAGATAAAAACAGGCATGTTGATATCACTTAATACACAAGGGAATGGTATCCTCATAGAAAGTCCACAATGATGGAGACCTCAAATTGGCGACCCCTTTTCTTTAAATTCCATAAGCTTCTTAGGAGCGAGCACTGCCGTGGCTCATAAATCTTTTATTTATTTATTTGGCATGAATGAATTAAGGAGTTGCAGGAAAGGATTACTTACCCTTTTTTTAGTATTTTCAAATTATTATTCCTTTCACTATCTCATGCATAAGTGTCCATTCATAGTGTCAAGATAATCAAGAGTTCTATTGATAATTTTAGGTCTTACTAGATCTTTTTAGTTGTATTAAAGCGGGAGTCAGAAAACTTTCTATAGAAGGCCAGATAGTAAATATTTTAGGCTGTGAGTCATTTTTTCTCTGTTGATGTTACTCACTCCACCATTGCAATGTGAAAATAGTCACAGATAATGTGTAAACAAGTGAGTGTGAGTGTATTCTAGTGAAGGTTTATATACAAAAGTAGGTAGTAGTCTGCATTTGGCTCATGGGTATAGTTTTCCAACCTTTATACTAATCTATAAAAATAAGTTGGCAGTTTTCTTTGTTTCTACCTTTTCTCGGACCATAATGTCTCAGTCTACTCTGAGACAAACAGAATTCATACATGAACAATCATACTCAAAACACCCTTTCCTTTTCACAGTAATTGAGATGATGAGAAACTATTTAGGAAAGCATAGGTAAATCCTTAAAGATGTTTCCTCTGGTGAACGTAAAGGATGATAGCTAGGAAAATAGATTGAAATAATTACTCAGCCATGAACGATTCAGTAAAAAGTCAGTCAGTCTTTGCTAGTTAGTAAAAAGATTGAGATAGAAGGTAGCTACCTACACTTGAAGAAAAACAGATTTAAGGTGAGCCAGGAGGAATGTTTCCACATCTTCTCATGAGTGTTTCATTGGCAGCTTGAAAAGTGCTTGAGAACCATATATAAATGAAATCAGTTTTGAATATGATTGTTCATGTATGAATTTTGTTTGCCTATAATATTTAGAATATTATATAGTCTAAATTTGTTTTAAGGATTGGCTAGAAATAGAAATATCATTTATATACAAGAAACTATGAATATTTGAAATAAAACAAAAAATATAAAGAGGTAGAAAGGGGCATTAGATGACAAATTCAAAACTAAAAATTAAGTTTCTCTTCCTAGTAGTATTTGGAACTTTGTGTGAGAAGGAATTTGGAGATAGCTATGTGGTTAGTGGGAACTTTATGATTATATAGGTATTTTTCTTTTGGCAGTAGGGTAGTAGTGGGAGCATTAGTGAGAAGTACTCAATTTTTCTAATCCAAAGCAATCCTAATTGTGAAAGACTAGAAATTTTGTTAATGCAAGTCTTGCTTCCTTCTGAATAAAATGAGCAAGGGAGAGTGAGCAATATATGCAATTTTAAAAAGATTCCTGGAAGATTATTTTATAAACAGCAAAGATCGGTTCATAGGCTTCAGAGGGTGCAAGGGAGAAGTAGGCTTCTCTAAGAGAAGTCTAGGGTCTTTGCTGTAATCACGTGAATTGTAGGTTTCCTAATTAGATTATATGATTATATCTGATATGGTCTCATAATCAGTTTAATAGAGAGAGGTTGTAATTATATAACAGCAGCATCTTACTGATCAATCTAGTTGTTAGGTGGTATTTTTCTAGAGATAGTGGCATGGCAAAGAGTTGGAGTTGTGGGACAGCAGAGTGGTCTTAGGTACAGACAGTAAAGAGATACATGATTTATAGAGAATTTAGAAACAATAATAAGATTAACTGCAAGTTAGTCTGTTTTTTTGTCCTCACTATTTGTTGGCTAATCTGTGTATTTCTTGGTATACGTGAGAACAGGGATTCTTAACATATAGACCTTCGAGGGGTCTATGGGTAGAATTCAGTTAGTCAGTTCATGAACATGTATGGAAAAAAGAATTGAACCTTCTTTTTTACTATTTTCTAACATTTAGCAGTATTTTCATATTGAGAATGGAGGCAACATTTCATAGTATTAACAGTCTATTTATTGTGGATACTTCATAATATTGTTCATGGTTGTGCTATTTGGAAATCAGAGTAATTATTAGACCTACCACCACTTCTTGTTATTTAATGTGTTAAGCACATAGAATATTACATGAAACTTTTATTCTTTTCATGTATGCATTATTCTGAGAAATTTACTGGCTTCACCAAACTTATGGAAATGTATATGGAAGAGAAGAGGTTAAAACTTCCTGCACCTAAGATCAGATTCCACAGAAGGAGTTTAATTTCCATTGACGTATAGAGCTTGAAAAGACTGTAGGCATTATAGTTCAATCTCAAGGAACTCCTTGTTAATTGACCCAAAATCTAAGGTGAAAAACAGCATCAGCAGGTACAGGTGTAAGACTACAATGGAAATACAGAGATAGTCTTTAAAATTCAGACCTTTCTTTTTCTCATAGTTATTATCATTTCTTTGTGGTTTAAAACATTTAATTTTGTTGTCTCTATTACCTGTTTATGAGAAAGAACATAATAAACATTTACTTTTTGTGGCTTCTATTTGAGTATTTCGTGTTATAATTCAAAAAAGGTTTCCATTAAAGACAATTAAAGTGAAGCATTTTAATGTAAAATAAGCATGAATTGAATGACTCATATGCATTGACAGAAGAACAAAACATCCTTGTCCTTACATAATCTTACTGTTTTACTAAAAGGAAGTGGTCTATATTAAGCAGTATATGTACAAAAAGATAAAATATGCTTTGAGTTATAATCTGCTTGTTTTTAATAGACATCATATAGTTTCCTGCATGCACTTTGGGGTAATTTGGTGAATATAATGTTAAAAATAAAGGAACAATATGTAGTTTTACATTCTTATTATATAGGCTCTTGTTATAATTGTTAACAAAGTTTTAATACTTATTGAAATCAATTCTTTTTAGCTTAGCATACCAGAGGATGAGCTGGGAGGCCCTAAAGAAGTCAATCAATGGTCTTATCAACAAAGTCAACATTTCCAATATAAGTATTATTATTCAAGAGCTTCTTCAAGAAAATATAGTTAGAGGAAGGTAAGTGTTGGCTACTTACTATGTAATATAACTAAGTAATTTATTCAAAGGAACATAATAATATCTATATGAGCAATAATCAGTGTGTTTTTGTGTGCCACTTTATATTAAGGGTAGTTGAGAATAATTATTTAAAATTCAGTTCTTACAAAAATGTAGGCTATAAAGATATAGCCTCTCTGTTAGAGCTTACCTAGACTTTTTCCTTTTGAAAAACTTTGATTTCAGATAATGATTTTTGCACAGACTTTTGTCTACTTAATGCCTCCAGTAATTTAAACCCATGAGGAATAATGAATATTAAAGTGTAATACCCCAATTTTTTTCTTTCTTTTCTTAATTGACAAGTAAATATTATATATATTTGTGTTGTATAACATAATGTTTTGATACATGTATACATTCTGGAATGGATAATTAAGCTGTTTAACATATGTATACACCCATCATGTTTTTGTGATGAGAACAGTTAAAATCTACTCTTTTATCAGTTTTCAATTATGCAATATATTGTTATTAACTTTAGGCAACATACTAGATTGTAGATTTCTAGAATTTATTCCTCCTGTCCATCTGAAATGTTTGCATTAATGAACATCTTCTCAACTCCCCCCACCTCAGGCTGTGGTAACCACCATTTTGCACTCTGTTTCTATGAGTTTAATTTTTTTTTAGATTCTACATTATTAGTGAGATGAAGCAGCACAGTAGAACTTCTGTAAGTTGACCGCCCAAGGGACTGTAACCAACTGGTCAACATACAGAGGTAGTCAACATAAGGAACTAGGCCTTCTATATTGATACGTAGATATGGTGCATGCCTGGTCTATGAAAATTAGGTCAATTTAAGGAGATGGTCAGTGTAGGGAGGTGGTCAGCCATGGAGGTTCTGTATTTTTCTTACTATGTCTGATTTCCAAGGAGGAGATCAGTGTGGGGAGATGGTCTGCTATGGAGATTCTGTTGTATTTTTCTGTGTCTAACTTCTTTCATTTAGCACAATGTCCTCCAGGCTTGTCCATGTTGCAAATATCCTTTTTAAGGCTGAATAGTATTTCATTATGTATATACACATTTTCTTTGTGTATTTATCCATCAACAGACACTTAGCTTGTTTCCATTCTTAGCTACTGCAGTGAATGTGGCAGTACAGATATCTATTTGACATACTAATTTCGTTTTCTTTGAATACACACATACACACTCTCAGTATAAGATTGCTGGATAATATGGTAGTTATTTTTACTTTTCCGAGGAGCCTCCATACTGTTTTCCTTAATGACTGTATTAATTTATGTTTCAACCAGCAGTACACAAATACTTGCTTTTCCAGACATCTTAGGCAACACTTTGCTATTATTTACTTTTATAGTAACATTCTAACAGATGCGAGATGATATCTGTGGTTTTAATTCGCATTTACCTGATGATAATTGGTGATATTTGGCATCTTTTCACATACCCACTGGCCATGTGTACATCTTTTGAGAAATGACTGTTAGTTCCTTTGCCAAATTTTAAAATTGTGTTATTTTCATACTGTTGTTGTTTGAGTTCTTTGTATATTTTAGATATCAATCTCTTATCACATGTACAGTTTCTTAATATTTTCTCATTCTCTGGGTTGTCTCTTCACTGTATTGTTTCCTTTGCTATGTAGAAGCTTTTTAGATGAAGCCATCCCATTCGTCTGTTTACCTTTGTTGCCTGTACCTTAGGAATCATATGTAAAAAAATATTGCTTAAACTAGTGTCATAGAGCTTTCCACTTGTTTTCTTCTAGTAGTTTTATAGCTTCAGGTCTTATGTTTAATCCTTTGCTTTGCTTTGCTCTGGAATTTTGTTCAAAATTGCTTTGGCTATTCATTGTCTTTGTGGTTCAATATGAATTTTGGATTTTTTTCTATCTTATCAACAGTTTACAGTATTTAGTATACAGGTCTTTCACTGCTACAGTTAAATTTATTCCTAAGTATTTTTTTGGTAGCTATTGTAAATGGATTGCTTCCTTGATTTCTTTTTCAGATAGTTTATTGTCAGTATATAGAAACACTACTGATTTTTTTTTTCTCTTGATTTTGTATCCTGCAACTTTACTGAACTTGCTTATTCCAACAGTTTTGTGGTGGACTCTAGAGTTTCTCTATGTAAGATCATGTCTACTATAAACAGACTTGCTCTTTCTTTCTCTTGTCTAATTACTTTGGTTAGAATTTCTGGTACTATGTTGAATGGCAGTAGTTAAGAATGGGCTTCCTTCTCTTGTATCAGATTTCAAAGGAAAATTTTTTGATTTTTACTCTTGAGTATGTTATCTTTGGTCTTGTTGATATGGCCTTTATTCCAATTTATTTGCTAATGAAGGCAAAGTAAGAATGTGAGAGAAATGGAAAAGATAAGCAATATATTTTAGAAAAGCAAAAAGGAATCATCATATTGTATATGGTTTTAATTTGCTGTTGATATTTAAAAGGTTCAGAAAATAGAAATGTTTCTTATTCTGTTTGTTTTACAATTTGAAGCCTATTTTCTCATGTTATTTCACATAACCTTGATCTATCTTTTAAAAATTGGGGATATAAAGTTAAGTGCAAAGATACAGAAAATTGACCAAGAGGTAGCCATTATCCTCAGAGGTAGGCAGTGGTATCTCTATTTTACTTAGAAAAAAAGGAGACTTAGAGAAGTTATATGGATTGCTTAAGGTAGTATAATTCACAAACTGAGTTTATTTTTCTCATTTTCTACTCTAGTGATTCAATTGTCATACCTGAACCTAACTATTAAGGCACTTTTTTCTGACTTTTAGCAATCTAATAATTATTTTTCATTCCATTTCTAAAAATAACTTCAGATAGCCTACTTTGCATCTCTTCCCTTTCACATCAAATGCATGACCATTTCAAAATGACTTACAAGTAGGCAACTTTTATTTTCCTGTTATTGTTTTACCATTAATCTTGCAGTGATTTTATTGTGTCTTTATCTCTCATCAGAGTATTTAGCCTAAAAGATGTAAACAACCCCAATTAATCTCTAATCACAGAATTAATTTTATATAGATGATTGACCCATAGTAGAAACTTCATACTGTTTAAATTTTGTGCTTGTGAAGTAGGCCTTTTTTCCTTCACTTTCTTGGATATGTTAAAGAAATTATTTTTATGGACATTAAAAAGCCTCAATGATTGCATATAATAGATTAAAAAGAAATCGCTTTAGAGAGAAAAAAATTGGAAGAAAAATTGTAGTAAGACCTTATTTGTTTTACAGAATTATAAGTTCAAGTGCAGTTCAACTGCATTTTCTGAAATGCAGGTTTTATTTATTAATACAACAAACTCTTTCCATTTAGTCTTGATTTAGTTTTTAGGGTAATTTACAGAGGAGTACTATTACTGGATTTTAAATACATTTCTTTCCTCTAATTAATTTGTTGGTTGTTATTAACTCTTTTTTAAAAAATTCTTTTTTAAACAGAGGCCTGCTGTCCAGATCTATTTTACAAGCACAGAGTGCATCTCCAATATTCACCCATGTTTATGCAGCATTAGTGGCAATTATCAACTCAAAATTTCCACAAATTGGGGAATTAATCCTCAGAAGGTTAATTCTTAATTTTCGAAAAGGATATCGAAGAAATGATAAGGTATATATGAATAGTTTGTAAGTACTTAGACTGACTCATGGGAACAGAATTCATTGTCAACAAGAATAAGCAATATTGGCTCAGTGCCTATAGCACAGTGGTGATGATGCCAACCATATATACTCAGGCTGGCAGGTTTGAACCCAGCCCATGCCAGCTAAAACTAACAGTGACAACTGCAGCAAAATATGGCCAGGCATTGTGGGCACCTGTAGTCCCAGCTACTTGGGAGGCTGAGGCAAGAGAATCACTTAAGCCCAAGTATTGGAGGTTGCTGTGAGCTGGGATGCCATGGCATTCTACCGAGGGTAGCATAGTGCGACTCTGTATCAAAAACAAAATAATAAAGGAATAAGTAATATTGATTTCTACATGGGAATGCATTTTAAAAACTGACTTCATGACAACTTTTTTGTTCTAGTAAATATCCCTGACCACTAATCATGAGCCACAATTACGATACCTATCACTATAGAATCTATACTATCACTATAGAATCTATCACTATAGAATTATAACTATACGATACCTATCACTATAGAATCTAACACTATAGAATTATAGGCAGAAAAGGCATGTTTTTGTGTATAGTATTTTCATTTTGTAATTTTATAATATGAAAATTATCCTTGTGTATTACATGTTTTAAATGAAGAATATGTCAGTAGACTGTAGATTCTAACAGATAAATGAAAATTGTTGTTAGTTTATGGATTAAATCTGTCTTGCTCCACTTTTGCTTTTTAGCAACTTTGCCTGACCGCTTCAAAATTTGTGGCACATCTTATTAACCAAAATGTGGTAAGTAATTATCTTTAAAACTCTGTCCCATTTGGTGGCATTATACTATAGCCTTGATGTCACATCAATGATACTTCTCTATTTCTTGGTTTATATTTGTTAGTGTAAGTATCTTGGAGATTTTAATTTTAAAATGAAAATCAGTAAGAATATTTAGTATTTTTTAGCATAAAGGGGAATTGGAACACTTCTAGATATTTTATCAAATAGATCTAACTTAATACCTGGCTTAAATAGTTACTTAAATATAAATTATGCCTTCAAAGGATAAAATTTAATCCTTTTTATAAAACAATAAAAGTGGTATCACTTTTATTTCTTTCCCTGTACCCAGTGTTCATGAAAACCTAGTAAATGTCTGGTATTCTGCAAAAACCTCTGTTTCCTACAACTATATAGGTATAATCATACTATTATTAGAATCAGTTTATAAAATACAATAGATATAATTTTAATCTATTTTATCTTATTTACTTTTATTTATTTATTTATTTTTATTAAATCATAGCTGTGTACATTAATGTGATCATGGGGCACTGTACACTAGTTTCATAGACCGTTTGACACATTTTCATCACACTGGTTAACATAGCCTTCCTGGCATTTTCTTAGTTATTGTGCTAAGACATTTACATTCCACATTTACTAAGTTTCACATATACCGTTGTAAGATGCACTGCAAGTGTAATCCCACCAAACACCCTCCCTCTGCCTACCTGCCCCCCTCCCCTCTCTCCCCCTTCCCCCTATTCTTAGGTTGTAACTGGGTTATAGCTTTCATGTGAAAGCCATAAATTAGTTTCATAGTAGGGCTGAGTACATTGGATACTTTTTCTTCCATTCTTGGGATACTTTACTAAGAAAAATATGTTCCAACTCCATCAATGTAAACATGAAAGAGGTAAAGTCTCCATCTTTCTTTAAGGCCGTATAATATTCCATGGTGTACATATACCACTATTTATTAATCCATTCATGGATTGATGGCCACTTGGGCTTTTTCCATGACTTAGCAATTATGAATAGGGCTGCAATAAACATTCTGGTACAAATATCTTGATGTGATTTTTGATCTCCTGGGTATTTGCCTACTAGAGGAATTACAGGATTGAATGGCAGATCTATTTTTAGATCTCTAAGTGTTCTCCATACATCTTTCCAAAAGGAATGTATTAATTTGCATTCCCACCAGCAGTATAGAAGTGTTCCCTTTTCTCCACATCCACACCAACATCTCTGGTCTTCGGATTTTGTGACATAGGCTAGTCTTACTGGAGTTAGATGATATCTCAAAGTAGTTTTCATTTGCATTTCTCTGATGATTAAAGATAATCAGCATTTTTTCGTGTGTCTGTAGGCTGCGCGCCTGTCTTCTTCTGAGAAGTTTCTCTTCAAATCCCTTGCCCAGCCTGCGATGGGATCGCTTGTTCTTTTCTTGCTTATACGTTTGAGTTCTCTGTGGATTCTGATTATTAAACGTTTGTCAGAGACATAACCTGCAAATATCTTCTCCCATTCTGAGGGCTGTTTACTTACTTTACTTACTGTGTTCTTGGCTGTGCAGAAGCTTTTTAGTTTGATCAGGTCCCAGTAGTGTATTTTTGAAGCTGCTTCAATTGCCCAGGGGGTTCGCCTCATAAAATACTCACCCAGGCCGACTTCTTCAAGGGTTTTCCCTGCACTCTCTTCTAGTATTTTTATAGTCTCATGTCTTAAGTTTAAATGTTTAATCCAGTGAGAGTCTATCTTAGTTAATGGTGAAAGGTGTGGGTCCAGTTTCAGTCTTCTGCAGGTTGCCAGCCAGTTCACCCAGCACCATTTGTTAAATAGAAAATCTTTTCCCCACTGAATGTTTTTAATTGGCTTGTCAAAGATC
>CAUYPK010114781.1:0-48017 GCA_963574355.1 Loris lydekkerianus
AATATATTATTGTTAAAATTATATGCTTTTGTGTGAGTGTTTGTCTGTTTTGGCAGGTCACTGCGTGGTGTGGCTCTCTGACTCTCACAGTTTAAAATTTTGGCTCTTTGTGTCGAACTTGTTCGCCACCCCTGGTCTATAGTAATAATAAGAAAATTATTATTTTCTTCTACAAAAAAACAGTAATTTTAGCTTTATCCTTCTAGTTCTAAAATATGAAAATCAGGTTTGTGATAAAGTTCAATTTATGGTATCAAGAATAAATACACTCATTAATAATAGTTTTGTGTAATAGAGGTTAATGGACTAGGTGGGAATTAATGGACTAGGTAGGAATTAATGGACTAGGTAGAGTTAATGGACTATAGCTGATACTGACTTGTCTTTTTCCCTCTTGCACAGGCTGATGGAGTCAATGCGCTTGTAATTACCATCTGCCAAAGCCTTTGTTCAGTCTGCTAGCTGTTATGCTTTGAATAATTCCTAGTAAAAGAGGTCAGGGAAAAAGTCTTGCCCTCTTTTTTGCTCTCTTTAAACCTGGGAAAAAATTATTGGTTTGAACTTGATAGCATTTTTATTTTTCAGGGTACAATTACTTCCCAATCTAATGGATTCCAATGAAAGAAGATAGTAATACTAAAACATCTTACTTAGGATTTTAAATGTCAAGAGAAATATTACTACAAGTACTATTTTTCACAAATGATTGCTTAGCAGTAGACCATGTAATGTCCACCGCATAGAAATAGGGAGAATGAGGGAGAGAAAGAAAGATAAGAAGCAACAGTGTTACTTTGAAATAAGCAATGAAAAAAATAAATAGTAGAGTTGAATGACCTCTGGGAAGACATGGGATCTTACAGAAACAGAGACTACTTTAAACATAAGAATCATCATTGGCTTAACCCCACTTACATTTACTACCAACTACTGTTTGGCAAAATATACAAAAAATTTGAATCACAGTTTGTAATAATCATTTTACAGTTTAACTTTATGATCTTTTCTAACCCTAAATTTCTAATATGTAGAGGAAAATTTCAGATCATTCAGCACTTGAGCTCCTGTCTTTTAAATTATAATGTCAAAATGTATTTACTATAAGTACATTAAGACTTACCTAAGAATCATGTTAGTTATTATTTTATATAAAATGCTCCATAGACCATAGCAAACCATCCTAAAACATAGTGGCTCAGAGCAATAAGCATTCATTGAGTTCACTACAGGTAACATTTAGGCTGAGCTGTGCTGGGAGAACTTCGTAAATCAATTTTAGTTTCTCACGTGTGAGGGTGTTGGATAGCTGTTGAATGATTTACAAATGACTTATTTAAGGCTGCTAGGAAAAGGTGACTCTATTATGTCTCTTTCCCTTTAATCCAATATTTAGCCTAAAGAAGTTTTCCTGTTTAATGCAGAGTCATAAGCGTGAGTAGGCCCAGCCAAGTAAGGATGGCAGAGCAGAATTGGACACATCCTCTGCAAACCTCAGCTTGCATCATATTGACTATTTTAACATGGACCAATCAAAATCACATGGCTGAGCCCAGAATCAAAGTGGAGGAGCCATCCAAAGATACAATGCAAAGAACATCATACGAGGGATCATTAATTTGGGCTATTGATGGGACCAATCTACAACAGATAGCTGTGTGTTTCAAATTCTTAATATTTATATATATATAATTGACCAGCAATTATATATATAGTCAATTACTATATATATAGTCAACAACTACTAAGTCAACTTAATGGCCTCCCCATTAAAACTTGCTTTTAAAAATTATTTTAAATCAAGCTTATTGAAGTATAACATAAATATAAAAAGCCCATCCATTTTGAGTATATAGTTGCACAGGTTTTGAAAAATGTATGTATTCATGCAATGACTCCAATCAAACTGTAGAACATTTCCATTATTCCAAAAAAAAAAAAAAAAAAAAATACATTCATGACTCTGCAAAAAAGACCAACACCCTGGATCAGGCAACCTGATATGATTTCTTATAATTTAAAACAGATTCTTGTTTTGTTTTGTTTTTAGCATATTTATGTCATAGTAACCTTGAGTAGAAAGTACAGAGAGTGAATATGAGTTGTACCCCCACACACCCTCTCTTCTGACATCAATATCCCCATCAGAGTGACACATTTGTTACAACTGAGGAACTGACATTGGCAGGTTGTTATCAACCAAAGTCCATAGTTTATGTAAAGGTTTACTCTTGGTGCTGTAAATTCTGTGGGTTTTGACAGATTTTAGTGAAATGTACCCACCATTATAATATCATACAGTGTAGTTTCACTGCCATAAAAATTCTCTGTGCTTTGTCTATTCATTTCTACTCTTCTTCCTTGACAATAACTATTTATTTTACTGTCTCCATTTTTTTCTTTGTTAGAATGTAATATGGTTGGAGGCAGCACCTGTGGCTCAATGGGTACAGTGCTGGCCCCATATACCAAGGGTGGCGGGTTCAAACCCGGCCCCAGCCAAACTGCAGCAACAACAACAACAAATAGTGGGGCATTACAGTGGGCGCCTGTAGTCTCAGCTACTTGGGAGGCTGAGGCAAGAGAATCGCCTAAGCCCAGGAGTTGGAGGTTGCTGTGAGCTGTGACTCCACAGCACTTTACCAACGGTAATAAAGTGAGACTCTGTTTCTAAACAAACAAACAAATAAAAAAATATGGTTGAAATCATATAGTACAGATTTTTAGATTGAATATTTTTCTCTTAGTAACTTGTTTTTCAATTTCTGTCCTGTCTTTTCATTGCTTGATACCTCATTTTTTTCCCCTGTGTTGAACAGTCCATTATCTGAATATACTATAGTTCATAGTTTTTGTCTATTCGACAACGTCTGATGATGCTGTGTCTTTACATTTATTTATTTTCCATTTTCTTTTGTGAAATGGCTGCTTAGATTTTTTCTTTTCTTTTCTTTTTTTTTTTTTTTTAGACAGAATCTCACTCTGTCACCCTGGGGTTTAGTGTCATGACATCAACATAACTCACAGCAAACTCAAATTCATGGGCTCAAACGATCCTCATGCTTCAGTTTTCTGAGTAGCTGAGACTATAGGCACCCACCACAATGCTCTCCTAGTTTTTCTATGCTGGGCTAATTTTCCTGTTTTTAGTAAAGATGGGTCTCACTCTTGCTCAGGCTGGTCTCAAACTCCTAAGCTTAAGCAATCCTCCGGCCTCAGCCTTCAGAATGCTAGGATTACAGATGTGAGCCACTGCACGCTTTTTCTGGGTCCAATTTCTAAAGTGCATTGTTTGAATTGTCATTGTCAATTTAGAAGAGTTTGTTATAAATTCTAAGTAAAGTTTTTATATTAGTTCAAATTATCCCTTTTTCTTGCACAATTAGTACCTCTACTAATACAATAATGATTCACTACTAAGTTTTATTATATAAAGTTTATTATTTTAGTTTATATGTCAAATCTATATTGTTTTGAGTTAATTTTTCACATGGTGTGAGGTAAGAATAGACACTTTTTTTTTCCTTATGGTTATTCAGTTGTCCTCCTATTATTTATTAAAAAGAACGTCCTTATCCCATTAAATAAATGTCCTTGAACTTCTTCAAAAAACAATAAACTACCTATATTTGGACATGGTGTATTCTATTTTGTATTTTTCCTTATGTTTTACTGTTTTGTTTTATTGCAACTTTAAAATTTAAAATCAGATCCCATAAGCTCTCACATCTTTTCTTTTTAATAATTATTGTGGATGTTGAAGGTATTTTGTGTTTCCATATATATTTGGGGATTACTTGGTTGATTTCTTAAAAATATCTGTTGATTTTTTTTAATTTAGATTGAATTGATAGATACTAGTTGCATAACAGTTAAGACCTTAAAAAATTGAGTCATATAACTCATAAACATAACGTATCTCCCTGTTTATTAAGACCTTTAACCTCTCTTAGCCATGGTTTGTAGCTCTAGTGCATAAGACTTGCTATATTTTGTTAGACCTTTTTGGAAGTTTTTTGTTCTTCCATTATTGTATTAGTTTCTGAGGACTGCTGTAACAACAAGTACCACAAAATGAACTACTTAAAATGAAGAGAAATTACTCTTTTGCAGTTCTGAACAATAGACCTTCAAAAATCAAGATGTTGGCAGGGATGTAAAGGCTTTAGGGAAAAGTCTATTAAGTCTGTTCAATGCTAGCTTCTAGGTTCTGATATTTGCTGGCAATCTTGGTGCTTAATGGATTTCTCTAATCTTAGCCCACAAGTTCATGAGGTATTCTTTCCTCTTTGTCCTGATATTCTGGTGTACAAATTTCCCTTTGGATTTTACCCACCCTAGACTAGTATAACCATGCCTTAACCTGATTAGATTTGTGAAGACTCTATTTCCAAATAAGATTACTTTCCCAGGAAGACATGAATTTTGGGGGAAACCTTCACCACAGTACAATATTAATGTAAAGAATGTGTCTTTAAATTTCTTTTCATAATTGTTTATTATCATTATACTAAAATATATATATATATATACTTTCTGTAATCTTTTTAATGTACTTATAATCTTAATTATTACTTAATTTTACTTATGAGTTGTAAAGAATAATTTGCAGAATACTTGGGATTTGAATGATTATACCAGAGTTTCAAACAACTCTGTCTTGCTTTCATTTATTTTTTCTTACCCTCCTCCACAGGCTAGGTTTCTTTAGTGTAGTTTGTAATTAAAAAAAAAAAAAAAAAAAAAAAAAAAAAGGTGAAAATGGACATTGTTGCCTCCTTTCTGACCTTAAACAGGATGAATTGACCCTTTTACCTATATACACATTGTATTAGTTTCTGAGGACTGCTGTAACAACAATATGGCAATGTGCATATAAAATGTATCAGGTTGAGAAAGTTATTCATCTATTTCTTATTGGCTGTCAATGAATTCAGTCTCCACAAAGAGGTTGATTTCTTCATATTTTCTTTTCGATTTTAAATTATTCTTTAATGCAAAGTCTCCGATTCTTCTCAATGTAGTTTTTCTTTGGGTTTCACTTGAGGTCTCCCATGAAGTTACAGACAGAAAGTGGCTGGACTGGCAGTCAGCTGGAATGTGCCTCCTAAGGTCTTAGGATCTCTCCACACAGTTTCTCCAGCTGTGCAACTGATCATTTTTCATGAATGTTCAAGGTTCCTAGATTTCAAAATTAGTTGACAGACTTTCTCTCTCTCTCTTTTTATTTAAGATTAATATAAGAGTATAGACGATTGGATTACATTATTGAAATTTGTTAGGTGAATTCCAACCTGTAGTTGTGCCCCCACACGAGGTATGCCATATACCCTTAGATTGTGCCTGTTAGGTGAGAACACACCGATCCTCTCCCTTCTCCCTCTGCCCTCCTCCCCTTCCCCCCACTTGAGTTTGTGTTTTTCTCTCAGTAACATGCTTTCCTAAGGTGTCCAGAATTAGCTCAATATTCTTTGTAGACATGATATATGGATGTTTTGGGGGATAGTTCTTTGGGCCATCTTTGGAGACAAGCTATCACAACCTGCCAATATACATTTAGTTAGTGGTGTTGGCATGTTTTTTCTTAGTTATTCTGTAATGTGGCTTCAAGATACCACTCTTCACATGTGTGCTAACAGCTCTAGGTTGTGGATTACGGTCAATTTTTCTCCTTATGCACATCCCACTGCTCACTTTGAGGTATAGCAGAACCTCCATAGTTGACCACTTCCTTACATTGACCACTTCCTCTGTTGACCTAATTTTCGTAGACCAGACACGCACCACATGTACTCAATAGAAGTTCCTTAGGTTGACTACCTGCATGCCTTGACCAGTTTGGTACAGCCCCTTGGGTGGTCAATTTATAGTTCTACTGTATTTTAAAGTAAATTACAGAAGATGTAACAACATTGATTTATATTCATATTATTTTAAATTTTTACAAATTAGAATAAACTAGTAAAACTATACTGTGAAAACACTAGAGAAATATTTGAAACAAATATAAAATTAATTGCACTTCTGTATAAAAACCAAGATAAATTGGAAAGGAAAACGCCAACCCTAAAATAAAAAAAAAAAAAAAAATGGAAAAAGCCTCCTGGGAAAATGAAGTTAAAAATGTTCAAAAGAGTTAACATTAATAGATAGCATAAATTTTAAAAAATGGTTAACTTAAAATAATGTTATAATTATAAAAAGAAAAACAGACTGATGAAGAAAAGAAAACACTTTTAAAGCAAAACTCTGGATTTTGTCTTACACTGCAGATGGATTTCTTACACTGCAGGTATTGATTGTAGAAAATCTGAGCATAGTAAACACAGGGTGTCACAAAATAAACTCTTCCAAACTGCGTAATTAATTTCTATTCAAATTAATATTGTAAAACTTATATAGACAATCAAGATAACACAATTTATGAATATCATATTTATAGGAGTAACATTTTCTACAAGATGTTGTGACTAAAGTCATTTCTTGATTATTTGGAGAGGATTATCCCATTGTGAGTTTATTATCCTGGAACCTGTTCTGCACTCAAATCCTTGGCCCTAGCACATGCTGATCAAATTCTCAGCCTTCTACTGACTGTGCTTTCTTTTCCCTTCTCTTGGCACGTTTAGATGAGAAATAAACAGGAGACATGACTCTTTAACAAAGTCTTCCCTCAATATTACAGTCCCTAATCAGCTCGTCCTCCTTGCTCCGGTTACTGTCACATGGGGCCACTCACTTTGGATTATGACCCATCTCTTACTATTAATTTTTCGTTATTTTTCTATTGAAATCTTCTCATTAAGATTCTTAATCTCTTATGACCAGAAAACAAGCCTTGTATGTTTTATGTCTTCTGTGCTTCAAACACTGCAAACATATTTTAGGTCTATACGTCTTTGCCAAATAGAATAAAATCTCACCTTTCCCATTTATCTTTTTCTGTTACCCTAATTTTGACAGTGTATTTTTTACTAGCTTCTCAATTTGAAGTCAGTCATGGAAAAAAAAATGATCTGCAAAATAATATGAACATATGATACTATGTTCTTCAAAGAGTCACCTATTAGAGAGATGTTCATGCATGCGTGCCTACACTCCCCATCTTCAGCTTCTGTACATTAAAAAGCAGCAAAAGATTCTATGTATTACTTAACTAAGCCATATACTGTGGTCATATTAAATTATGTTTTAGAAAATGTCCTGTGTTTTAGATACTCACCAAAATAACAGCATCTACTAGCAGTCCACAAGAACTCAATCCCAGCTTCAATAACACTGTAAATTTAGGTGTTCAGTTGGACAGAGCTTGTAACTGATCTGGACGTAGCAGTTTGGAAGAGCAGAGAGCTTGATGAAGCACTACTGTGTCACTGGGAACATTGTTGAATGAGTAGTCTGGCTGACTTTGCATCCAAGAGGCTGTTTAAACGTAAATGTTACTAAATTATTTTCACCATAATCTTCATATATTTTTGACTATTATTCTAAGTCAACAAAAATATTCTTTAACTAGGTAAAATCTACCTTCAAGAAAAAAACACTTTAATCGATTCTTGTCACCTATGCAAAATTTTCTACACAAAAGACTTTAAATAACTTTTAATCTCTGGATGGAAAGGATAAAAAAACATACATCCAGATGTCCTTATTGACAGTATATCCTTGCTGCTAGTATTTAAGGATGTGACGCCAAAGCAGTCTAAGACAGGGAGGGAAGCAGAAAACACTGTAAAGCAAATGCAGACGAACACTTCAATTTCCAATTATTTCAAACAAGCAATTGCATTTTTGTGACAGAACAATGTCAGACTTCCACAGTCACTGAAGAGTTGCCATGACAGTTTCATGATTTTTGGTAGCAACTAATGAACTAAGGTCAAAAAAGAAAATTCTTGCAAATAGCCAAGTTTCAGACTTGAGCCATGACTTAGCTGCCGTGCCTTGCCCTCAGGCCACATGAAGAAAAACACTCAATAAAAGCACCTCTTAAGTTCACTTGAAGCCAGAACATTAGCATTACTGAATGCAGCCTTTACTTTTGCTACAGAAAATTATCATTTGCTGTTGTACCACTAACTTTCCTTGAGTACCTTTCATTTGCTATTCGCCAGTAACCTGTGCTTGAGCTCAATTCTTGTCCTAGCTGTAAAAATATGCCTGTGTATACTAGCAGTTTCCTTTGCTTGCTGAGAGCAAAGGTCTTTGGGTGGGGGTGAGGAGGGTGGGTAGGTACGTTTTCACCAGACTTTCAAAATATTGCTTTTGGGGTGGGAGTTCACGTTTTGGAAAAATATTATATTTTGATGATATGGTTAATTATGTCTTAGATAAATTTAGAGAGTCCAGGAATCATCAAAATTTTGATCTTTCAGTTTAGTCCTCTCCATCACTATACCGTTCTGCAAAATTTTAACCTTTCAGTTTGATCTTAGTTTCTTTTGAATAGATAGCATGGTACAGGTAAGCCGTAAATTGCATTATTGCACTCTAAATACTTTCGAAAAGCATAGTAGGAACTAGCTATTGCAAGAACTATTATTTATCCTAATTGATCCCAGCTGAGCTTGGAAGGGAGTCTGGCCCGAGAGCCTTCAAAGACTTGCCAAAAGGCTGTCAGATTTGATAACTCACACCACGTTGAACTTGGCTCAGAGAGGTCAGTTACAGAGTGAACACTAAGCTCCCCCACGATATCCAAGCCTGCATAAAAATGTAGAAACACTGCCAGCTTTCTTGCAAGCCACTAGATTTTCAACTTTGTTTTAAGAGGCTCATGTTTTCTTGGAACTAGGGATGGGCTGGTAAGCAAGGAGAAGACGTTCCCAAGTGGGGCTACGGAGCAGCTGTAGCTGTCCTGTGTTCTGGGAGGCATCTGTTTTTGTTAAAACATGGCTTATGCATTGGCTTAAAGATTTAGGATGAACTAGAGAGACAACAAAATCTTACATTGTGTTTATGTGATTGATTAACTGAATGCATCCATGAATTCGTATTTTATTGTTTTATTAATCTTTTCACATGTAATTCCTCACTTATAGATTATGCACAATTGCTTGTTCTCCATTCTCAAAAGTCCAGCTGAATAATTTTTAGAGTTAGTGCAATTTGTGGTGTTAAGTTTTAAGCACCACGTAGGAAAGAAAATAGTATCTATCTATTCATGGTTATGGCCTCTTTGCCTAACAAAATCCCTGGACTCATGGTGGGTTATCAAGAAATATGTGTTGGATGAATGAAAAAAAGAGGAAATAATTGCATGAATGGAGAAATTGGGCCATTTTAAGGCTTTTCTTTTTCACTTAGTTCAACAAACCTCTTCACTCTCGCCACATTATAAGGTGTTTCGACAGAAATATACTATTTAGACCATACATTTAAAGCACTCTCTTTAAATTTTGCTGGCAGTTTTCTAACACTTTCATATTATTCATGATTTTTTTTTTTTTTTTTTTTTTTTTTGAGACAGAGTCTCACTGCATCACCCTCAGAAGAGTGTTGTGGTGTCACAGCTCACAGCAACCTCCAACTCTTGGGCTTAAGCGATTCTCTTGCCTCAGCCTCCCAAGTAGCTGGGACTTCAGGTTCCCGCCACAACACCTGGCTATTTTTTGTTGCAGTTGTCATTGTTTGTTAGCTGGCCCCGGCCAGGTTCGAACCTGCCAACTTCGGTGTATGTGGCTGGCGCCGTAACCACTGTGGTACGGGCACCAAGCCAATTCATGAATTCTTTTTAAAAAAATTTTAGACATTGAGAAGAGAATTGTACAATAAAAGTTATTTTTCCTCTCCACTTTCCAATTTGCGTATAGGCACAGCATCTATACATTTTGAATATCATTATCTGAAATCTGGCCCTACGTCATAATGGATTAAAGAAGGCCAGACATTATTTATTTTTCTTGCCCTTGAATGTGGGCAGGCCCTTACTGCCTTTGACTAATACAATACGGCAGAACTGACGCTGTGTACCTCGCAAGCCTGGGTGTGAGGAGACAGGCAACTTCTGCCATTACCTTTTTTGGTAAGCACTCTCTTAGAAGCCACCAGGTGACCATCACCTCGTAAGGAAGCCCATTCTTTCCGGATGGAGAGGAAGAGAAAACATGAAGAAGCACGTGGTGGCAGACGTGTGCGTGAACCCCTTGTGCCTTCCCACAGAGAAGGAAGCCAGTGAGGGGTACTAATGTCACACGGCAGGAGATAGCACAGCTGATTCATCTCCTAACTCCAACTCCTAGTCACATGAGCGTATAAGCAGATTGCTAGTTAAGGCAAAGTTTTGAGACACTTTATAGTCACAACAGTATATATTAACAAACCTACATTTTTATTAGTAAAGTCTGAAACATACCAAATACGCTTGTATACTTGAGGAAAAATGAGAAGTAGTTCCATAGTATAGTAAAACTTTTAATATAATTAAATCCTGTGGATAATTCACTCCAATATGTATTTATAATATTAAAATTTTGCCATCATTTAAGGGTCCAATGGACTGAAACTTTATCATGCCATTATAATGCTTCACATTAAAAAGCTAAACTTTAATAGTATGGCATGAGATTTATATTTTTACTACAGTTTATTTCATAAACTTAAAAAAAAAACACAAAAAAAATAGGTATAGTCATATGAGATTTTAATTGATTACATTCCCTTTATAATAGGTAGATATCCCAGGTGTCAGGGGCATACGGCGTTTCATATGGAGTTCCTCTTAGTGGACCCACTGAACATTATTGTTTTCTTTATTTGTTATAAAATACACACAATGATTAATTTATTCATTCATTGTTTTCAATAATATTTAAGGGTCCAATGTAGGTTAAGGTCTGTACTTGGAGCCTTTTGTTAATAGAAACAGCATACCTGAAATGGCTTTGCTGACACATATTGGTCATTTTAGGATTATCTGGTTTAGGAGCAGATCATCCTTTGCCTCAATCCGCTCACATTTATCCATTTTGAAAATTATTGGAACTCTGTCACAAAACCGTCAAGGGAGGAAGAAAGTGACAATTTTCAAATACTGATTATTTTAATCTCCCCTTTAGCATATAATTGGACATATTTTTAGTTATATAGACATATCTTTTAGTTATTTGAAAAATAAGAAAACTGTTAGTAAGGGAAGTGGTTCTCCCTGCTCGCCATACAATTGAAAAACGCTTTCCTCTGTGAGTTGATGCAAAATTATCCAAACCAACTGTTAACTTAGCGATTACTGTCACATAGATATGTTAGGCCGAAGCTATAAGAAATGTTGTAGCTCTCCCTGTTATCTTCGTGTCTGTATTAGCTAGGCTACGAGTTTAAGTGAAAGAATGATCTCGGATGTGAGCAGAATTAACATGATAGTTTATTTATTCTCCCTTTTGTAAAATTCTAAGCAGCCATGGCAGTTTCTCTCTGCAAAGTCAAAAGGAATTCAAGTTCCCTCTAGTCCTCTGTTTATTGACTCTGGTACTTCTTAGGATGCTGTACTTTCCTTCAGGGTTCAGTATAAGAAGTGAGAAGTGGAAAAAATCAAGGAGATGGTATATCTTGCCCTCCAAGGGCAGACGGAAGCACAACCTTTACCCACATCCTAGTGTAAGAGTTAGTCACGTGGTCATGCCTAGATGCAAAGAGGGTTTGGGATGTGTTCTTTCTTCCCTGTACCTGTGAATAGAACTAAAATTTATTTTACTGAAGGAGAAGGGTACTGCAGTAGGAAAGGGGAGTCTGGATATTTAGAGACAGCTAAGTGTGTTTGCCACACTATTCATCACTTGTTCCATTCTCCAGGACCATGTGGCAGAGAGCTGACATTTTCTGCCTTTATGGTTGTCTTATTTGGTTTGGGATGCTATAAAGAAATATCATAGTCTGAGTGACATAAATAATAGAAATTGATTTGTCACAGTTCTGGCACCTGGAAGTTGGAGGTCGGGGTGTCAGAATAGTCAGGTGTTAGTGAGGGCTGTCTCCTGCCTTACAGACAGCTGCCTTTTCACTGCCTCCTCACAAGGCAGAAGGGAAGAACTTCAGTGTCTTCAGCCCCTTACAAAGACACAATCCCATTCCTGAGGATGCCCTCCTTATCATCCAATCACTCCCCCCAAACTCATCCTATCTAGGAATTAGGCATCAACTCATGAGTAGGGGGCACTGATAAACATTGGATCATAGTAATGATGACTCCTAATCAAAAATGAAAAACCTGAATAATAACATGATATCTGCCATTGGTGAACATCTCTCTAGACACTTTGTGCCTTTGTTATCCTTTATGCTTCCTGGGATGATTTCCCACATCTCACGCCCAGATAGCCCAGGTATGAGTGTACCCTTCCCAAGATGAATATGAGTATTTTTAGAGAATGTGTGTTAATATTATTGTGTAGTCAGTTCAAAACCATAAGTACTAACATCCTTTTCTTGTCCACATTTTGTGTGAGATTTTTTCCCCACATCTCGCTTGTAAGTGAAATGAATTTTCTCTGATAGCTAAAATTCTCACTATCTTTCTGAGATCCTTTTCCCACCTCAGTAAGGAGGAGACGTCAAAGGTTATTTAATCACAGTCACTAGTTTCAGGCACGTTTTCTTTCATCATCCTCCTTTAAAAATATTTTTTATAGCATATTCTCTCCATCCTAACAACCACCAACCTATGACCTCCTGGCTTTTTGATTCTTAGATACGCACCTCACAATTTTTCTCTCAATTCCAATTCTGTTACATACATCATCTCCAGATGGATGGTCCTACCTACTGGTAGACCGGGAAAACCAAGGTCTCTTCCTTTCCCTTACGACTGCCGGTCGTGATTGTAATCCTGATGGAAATCATCATGACTCTGTTCTCTACAATTCTGAATATAGGCATTTGTGCTTGCTGAACATGAAGAATTTAACAACAAGAAGAGGTATTTTTAAGTTACTTCATCACTGCTGCTTCCGTAACCCTACACATCTTGTTCTTCTCTACCTTAATTCTAACTTCCACCATCCCTTTATTCTCTAAACCAAATTGAATTCTGCTTTCACTTTCTTTCATTGCCATCCAGGATGCCAGAGGTCTCTTTGTCCTCTGCCACCCCTCGCCTCCTGAGCGCTGACCCTCAGGCCACACCACTGTGACCGAGTAACAGTTCCTTGTCATCCCTCTCCCTCGTCTGGCATCTTCACCTCTGCTCTCCAAATTGAAGTTGTTCATTTAACAAATTTCAAAAACATGCTGACAGCATCCATTTCAAGTGAATGTTATTCTGGTCATTCCTTACTTCTTTTTTTCTTAAATCATTATCCTGTTTCTTACAGCAGGTGTTCCAAATGGACTTTCACCTAATTGCCAATACCCCTATTGCCAGAGGAACTTGTCTCCATCTTCAAGAATACTGACATCATATGACAAGAATTACTGTACCTGTAGAGATCCATTTCACAAACATATATTGAGAGACTTGCCATGGGCCAGGTGCCAGAGATAGGTTATTAAGCCAGGGTTGACCTATTACAAATTTTATTGCTGGAAGGAGAAGAGCATAAATAGTAATTTTGATTTATACAATTAAATATTATACTATTATACCTGTGATTCTTAAATCTCTCTTTTCCAATTTATCTTCATCTACTTTCTTTCTTTCTTTTTTTTTTTTTTTGTTTGTTTGTTTTGGTCGGGGCTGGGTTGGAACCTGCCACCTCCAGTATATGGGGCAGCGCCCTACTCCTTGAGCCACAGGTGCTGCCCCTTCATCTACTTTCTACTTCCTACATGAGAGAAACGACTGTCCGTCTTCTTTTCAAAGCTGTTCCCTTCAATGACACACACAAGTCCCTTGTTTAACACACAAGGGACTTGTGTGTTCCCTCTTTTGGTCCCCTGTTTATGGGCTTTCTCATCCTCTACTTTTCTTTCAATCGGCAAACATTCCCAACGCTTCAGGTGAAAGTTGTCTTCCATGGGTCTAGTTATTTACTGACAATTTTTAAATAATTTTCTCCACTCTGAGAATAATTTTCTCATCGTACACTTAAAAATTTTCTCCACCACTTATTGAAGCTTGCTTTACCAATATTGATTAAAATATTTGTATTAATTCTTCATCTTCTCTGAATATCTTACCTTATGAAAGTATTTTCAGTTCTGTCTCCCTTTTTTAAATTGCTCCTGGCAGAAAAAAAAAAAAAATCTACTTGCCTTTTACATACTAGTTTTAATGTGTGCCTTCTGAAAACATCCTGTCACCCGCAGCCTCTCAGAATGAACATGTGTGATTTTATTTACCGTTTGCTCATACTGCTCTCCTGGCTATTTCTCCATTGTTTACATTTTAGGGGAAAAAAAAAAAACAACAATGTTATGAGAAAAATGATGAGAATTAAACCTTTAGACAACAACAAATTGTTGGATTTTATATTTTGAGTTACAGGGTATGACAAAGTAAATTTAGAAATAAAGGTGAATGGGTAGATTACTGCCCAGTGTGGGGGGCCTGGAAAACCACACTAAGCCTTCTGAACGCTAATCTTATTGGCGAGTCCTGATGCTGATTTCCCAGTACTATGTTGTTATTTGGTTTTCAATAAGAGCATTTTTCTTAGAAGCAAGAAAGAACTATTTGATCAAATGTTAAAGAAGCAGTCTCTGGGATACTTAACATCTTTAGTAAATTTACTATGTGTTTACCAAATTCTAATCTAATTTCTAAAAACTTAAAGCTGGATTATCTAACATTTATCTCCTCCCTGCGTATGTGTGTCCCTTGGATAGCTGGGACCTTATTTAATAGCCTTCTGAATTTGACCTGTTCAAATCTTCAACTAAGTTAAACTAATTTGAAGAGAACAATTTAATGTCAGGACTGGCAATGACTCTCCTGAAACTTCATCCTTAGTTATCTTGAGTTGTGGAGATTATCTTGTCTACAGCCTATTTCTCCAGGGAAAGATACCCAAATGAAGGAAGAACATTTCTTTACAACATTCTTTATTGTAACACTCTTCTAACTCTGAACAGCAACAAATAGACTACCCTTAGGAGAAATTTCAGGTATATTGTTAATTTTACTAGCTTTATTGAATGAGTGATGATCAACTCTTATTTTGTTTTCCCTTTGATTAATATATGTTAGTGCAGAGTTTCTTTAGACTAGATTGAATATGATCCTTTCGTTGCCCTTAACAGACCATTGATTATCTATTTGGAGGTGATATTACAGAAGTATAAAAGTTCTCTTCAACTGCATAAGTAAATTTGCTGACACCAAAGGTACACTTACTGTTCTACTAAAATGGTCTTTTGGAGTCTAAGGTAAGCTTTTATTTAATTAAGTACAATTGGATTTTAGAAAGATTTATATCAACCCTGACTACCTTACGTTTGGGCAATAGTCCATCCCATATTCTGAATTGTTGAAGGCGGCTAGGAAGCAAACTGATAGTTGGCCCTGGCAATATTAGCAAA
This sequence comes from Loris lydekkerianus, assembly GCA_963574355.1. Lineage (NCBI taxonomy): Eukaryota > Metazoa > Chordata > Mammalia > Primates > Lorisidae > Loris > Loris lydekkerianus. Next base: position 15,451 of record CAUYPK010114781.1, read on the forward strand.
ATTATGCCATAAGATACTTTCAAATAAACTCAGTATACAGCTATTAAGTTCAATTCAGCAGCAGCTTAGCAACTTTACTTTGGGAATAGAGAGGAAGAGGTTCACAGAAGATTTTGTTAGGAGGCTTTGGGCTGTTGCCATCAGGATCTTAAATAGATATTTTTAGTTATCATAAAGTATGCAATAGCTTCTCCATCATGGCAAATAATAGCATTTTCTATATTGAGGACTGACAGCCCGGCTTATTTGAGCATAAGTCTTAGAGATTTTCATCTGCATTTTATATAAATGAGAATTCAAAGATTTTATCTCATATATCAATGAAAACTGAAGGGCTTTTACCACCGGAACTGTTTCTATTTTCCCTAATTTTATAACCCTTAATCATTATTTAAAAAATCATCTTAAATCTATTGATAACATTTCATAACCATATAATAGTCAAAATGTTTCTGGGAAAATGCAAGTTCTTCCTTGATCTCATCAGCTCTAAGTTAATTACCCCCTCATGTATTTATGTATAATAGCAATTGTACGACCATCCTATATCCCTCTGAATGTCTAAAATTAAAGTGGATAGCAGTCTCAAATGTGGGCCAAGAAATAGAGAAACTGGAACTTTTATGCATTGCTGATGGAAGTTTGAAGTGCTACTATTACTTTTGAAATATATATTGATTTCTTATGCACTTTAATATCTATCTGTCCCGTGGCCTTGTTATTCCACAAAAGGACTTGAATAAGAAGGGGCATAGCACTTTTAAACAAAATAACATAAAAGTGAAAATAACCCAAATCTTTATTGCCAGGAATGTTAATAAGCAGATTGTGGAATAACGCTCCATGTTGAAAAAGAATGAACTGCCTGTGCCTACAGCAGTGAAGATGAATCTCATTAGCACCATGCTGACAAAGAGAAGCCATTCCCAGAGATACAGACAGGATATCTAAAGCATGTTAAAGTAGATCAATTGTTTCCTGATGCTGGGAAAGAAAAAAAATGATGATTTAATATAAAATTTTAACTTTAAGTAGGTATAATTATGTGTGCATTTGTTAAAATGCACCAAACTATGCATTTTAAGTAAGTGCATTTTATTAGAATTTTGATTTAAATTATTAGAAAATCAATTACATCAATAATTCGAAGGAGAAGACCCCCACGATCACCTCAGGAGATGCCAAAATTCAAAAAAACATAATGCTTATTTGTATTGAAAAGCAATAAAGAAAAAAGCAATAAAGAAAAAAGAAAGTGTATAAAATTGACCAGAAAATTACTTTAAAAATATGATCAAGAACAATTGTGTGAAACCAAGAGCCATTGGTGTATATAATTACGAAATGGAAAAGGCTTTGAAACTGAAATTAGTTATAATTTTTTTCTATTAATAAGATATTTATATTTTGGATGGAAACGATTATTTGAGGACACTTTGATTAACAATAGAAAACTCAAGATAGCTAATTAAAAACAGAAAGTATTACCAAAAAGAGCCCAGTTCAGAAGTAGGAGAACAAAACAAATGCAATGCTGACATTTCCTGCCTAAGTGAGGAGTTGGAAAAATGTATCTGCACAAAAATCAAATACACAAAATGGGTAAATCTTTATAAGGCACATTAAATATCTGTAAAAATGTTGTTCTTGGCTGGGTGCCTGTACTCAGTGGTTAGGACGCTGGCCACATGTGCCGGAGCTGGTGTGTTCGAAACCAGGCCCAGCCCTGCTAAACAACAACAAAAAAATAGCCAGGTGTTGTGTGGGTACTTGTAGTTCCAGCTAATAGGGAGGCTGAGGCAAAAGGATCACTAGAACCCAAGAGTTTGAGGCTGCTGTGAGCTATGAGCACTCTACAGAGGGTGACAAAGTGAGACTCTGTCCCCCCTCCAAAATAGTTCTTATAAGAACTAGAAGTCTTTATGTTTTTATGCATAATTGAAAATGAAATAGAACATTTTTTTGTTTAGGCTGTTTTTAAGTCTAAATTTTATCAAAATGTCTTACTTTCCTCTAGATTAATTTACACATTATGGTAGGCATTCAGCAAAAAAATGAGGATTTTAGTGTGATGAAATTTTACTTTGCAAGGAACTGATACTCCCAAGATTGGAAATGAACTTGGAAAAGAATTCCTCACACCAGATAAGACCACTGCCTGACATCATGTTGACTTTGGCCTGAACACCCAACTACTTTGCTCCAGACTTCTGTCCCACAAAACTATGACCTTTGTGGTAATTAATTAAACTACAATAGAAACCTAATATGACATTTAAACATTGCAATCATTGTCCTGGGGAGACATTTTTATTTAACATAATAAGGCTATTTATCTGGAAGGAAGAACAGTTTTTAAAAATGTTATGAAGAATGAGGAAAAGTTAGAACAAAAATAACTGCACTCCAGATATTTTAGACATAATTAAATGTTTTTTGTCATCTCAATAATTCACGAATGCATTGTGAAAGATATTAGAAAATCCATATGTATCTTCTGTTTTTCTAAATTCTTAATATATGATTTAAAAAATCAAAACGCATGAAACAGGCATTTCTTTATTAAACAAAATGTTTGAATATTTACATAAGAAATAAAATACAATTAGATTTGAACCACATACTAATACGATAAATTACAGCTGAATTATATACCTTATAAAAGTTAAACCACAATAATCTAAGATAAAGTAAAATAAAAAAAGCTTTGAATTTCCAGTGACTTTCTATATGTAAAATAAAATGTGAAAAAAATGTTCTATATAGAAAAAATATAAATAAAATTAAAAAGACAAAAATGGAAATATTTTCAAGTAATATGTCTTTAATATAAAAGAAATGCTAACAAATCATTGAGATAAATAGGAAAAGATGTTAGTGGACACGAATAAGGTTTTCAGGACTAGTAATGGAAATGGGTAAAAGCACGTTAGTTGCAAAATGAACTAATAAAAATACCAGTTTTCATTTATTAAATTGATAGCATATTATTAAACCGATAATGCTGAGATAGATACAATATATACAATTTGATTCAAGAGTGTTAAAGTACTCTCATCTTTTGACAAAGTAATTAGACTTCTAGAAAATCTATCATAAGAAAATAATCAGAAATGTGAAAATTATTTACCCATAATTACTTATACTAAGATGACACTAGAAAAAAACCCTAAATACCTTACATTAGAGAAACTGGACAAATAAGTTATAGTATAGGTAAGTGACGGAATATTCTGTACCTCATAAAATATTTCAGATGGTAATCAGTTACATGGAAAATATGCCCACGGTTTGTTAAGTAACAAAGTTAGATGAAAAAACTCAGTAACTAATGGGAAACTATAGCCAACAATAATAATAATAACTGGAAAATATGGATGATTATGTTAGGATTTGAAGACTATAAGAATTAATTTCAGGTGACTGATGCCTGTAATCCTAGCAGTCTGGGAGGCTAAGGTAGGTGGATTGCCTGAGCTCACAGTTTCAAGACCAGCCTGAGCCAGAGCAAGACCCCATCTCTAAAAATACCCAGTTGTTGTGACGGGTGCCTGTAGTCCCAGCTACTGGGGAGGCTGGGGCAAGAGAATCACTTGAGTCCAAGAGTTTGAGGTTGCTGCGTGCTATGATGCCACAGCACTCTACAAAGGATGACAAGGTGAGACTCTTGTCTCAAAACAAACAAAAAACAAGAATTAATTCTTTTTCTTCAGAGTTTTCTTTCATAGCATTTCTATAGAACATCTTTTTTAATTTTTAAGTCATAAATGAATCTACATAAATTGTTACTGTAGATAGCCTGCACTCTTGCTGCTTAACATGTGATGTAATGCATCAGCATTGGCGTCCGCTGACAGCGTGAGAAAAGTAAAGCCTTCGGCAGGGGTTGAGGAGGGGTGAGGATGCTACTTAAATTCTGATGGTACCAGGATCATGCTGAAAATTTTTCTAAAGTTCAGAAGGCAAGGTTTTTATTCTCTGCTTATTAAGATTTATAATATTTATTCATATCTTCCATGTGTTTTACATTAATATCTTTTTGTTGTAATTATTCCCGTGTCTTAGCAAAGCAAAATACTTTTTAAAAGAAAGACGTACTAGTATTTTGGCCATGGCTTTTAGATAATGGTGGCCTTTATACAAGCCTCCTATTTTTGGTTAACAAAAATGGTGATGATATTATTAGTAGCCCTAATATATAAAGGTTAATTTGCTTTGAGTGGAAATGTAGAATATTTTCTTCTTAGACCCACGTACAGTTAATTTAGCAAATAATTAAATTAAATATGGCATTCTCCAAAATTTAATTTTCTAAATTAAAAAGCTTCGTCATTAAAACAAGTTAAAGGGCTCTGCTAATTGTTCATTTTTTGAGGACTCATAATTTTAATCTGTGTATTAAAATATATGGTGTAAATTCTCCCCTGACATGCTGCAAACTTGGCTTTTATAGAGATATGTGAAAAGTGGATTAATCTGATAACATTGACCATGATGTTATGCAACTAGCATAAATAAAATTTCCCAAAGAAAATATCTTCCTCCTAGAAAAAAAAAAGGGGAAGATCTGCTTCCTCTTATCAAACTGAGAATCATTGAAGATGATCCACGCTGTGTATTGAAATTGTACTTTATCTTATAGCTTTTGAACTCAGAGATGATGTAACACTAAAAATCAAGTACTTAATTTGTTCATCCTGGATGTTTTGTAGGCATACCCTTCTTCATTTATATGCCTTTTGACTTTTTTCTTTAACTTATGCATCTCCCTCATGTGTAAGAAGAAACAATATTTAACATGGTAGGTTGTGAGAATTAAATAGGTGAGAAACATTCCTTGAGAGGTCAATTCGCTGTCAGCTATGTGATAACGTTCTGTCAGAAGTAGCAACTGTTATTACAAGTTTTCTGTGTTCAAAATATTTTGAAAAAGAATCCAACATGTTTTTACGGAAGTGGATTAAATATTGTTATATTTTTTTATATATTCTAAATTTTATATATTCTAAAAATTATTTTAGAAACTTTTTTTATATATTCTAATTTTTATATATTCTAAAAATTATTTTAGAAACTTTTTAAAGGAATTACTTCTAAATAGTCCAATACATTTGCAAACATTTATATTTTGAGATTTAATACATAATTAAAAGAGGCATATTAGTTTAGTTTCTTGACCATTAATCTTAAATAATGTGCAAGGTACCAATCAACCACAGATTGAATTTTTAACAGTTGGGGAGAAAGTATAAACCAGTGCACACCTTTTGATTTCAGTTATATATTGATCTAGGAATTAGAAGACCTGAGTTTTAATCCTCACTCTCCCATTAACAAAAAAATGTAGTATATTTGAGTTTTAGTTTCCCCATCTGTACTATGAGAGTATAAAACTAGTTTTTTGCTAAACATCTTCTGACTCAAAATTTTAAAAATTCATTTATAGCTCTTTAATTTTTTTTTTTCTTTTTTTTGAGACAGAGCCTTAAGCTGTCACCCTGGGTAGAGTGCCGTGGCATTATAGCTCACAGCAACCTCCAACTCCTGGGCTCAAGGAATTCTCCTGCCTCCACCTCCCAAGTAGCTGGGACTACAGGCACCCACCACAATAGCTGGCAATTTTTTGGTTGCAGCCGTCATTGTTTTTTGGCGGCCTGGGCTGGATTCGAACCCACCAGCTAAGGTGTATGTGGCTGGCGCCTTAGCCGCTTGAGCCACAGGTGCTGAGCCATAAAGCTCTTTAATCTTAATGTAGGTTCTTGAAGTGAAGAACAAGGACATTGGGTGGTGCCTGTGGCTCAAAGGAGTAGGGCGCCAGCCCTATATGCCAGAGGTGGCAGGTTCAAGCCTAGCCCTGGCCAAAAAAAGCAAAACAAAACAAAAAAATCAATATTTGGGTGGCTCCTATGGCTCAAGGAGGAGGGCGCCAGCCCCATATGCCGGAGGTGGAGGGCTCAAACCCAGGCCTGGCCAAAAAATGCAAAAAAAAAAAAAAAAAAGATAACAAGGACATTTATTTCTCTTATGTTACTTAAAATATATATTGAAAGTTTTAAAATTTTGGCATTCTAAAGGTCTGTATCATGAAAAAGATTTTGGAAGAATATGGTTATCTTTGACAAACTATTCCAGGAATATTTAAAATTTTTCAAATATCTTGGTCATTCTTTTCAGAAGGTGATAGCTTATCTTTACACCTTAGACCTGATCTTTTATTCAACTATTTCCTCAGGGAGCTGAAAATTTGAGAGCAGCGAGACTCTAATGGGGAGATTTAGCCAAAAGCACAGAAAGCCTTCAGCAGGCAGCAAATTTAAGTTCAAATCTAAAAACCTGACTTCTCACTCTATATATGTGTGTACATACATATGTATGTATGTATGAATCACTTAACTTAATAAAGTATTATCTAATTTTGCTACACAGAGAGCCAGCCTGTATATTTGAAAGAGGGAAATTATGTTCAAGGCCATAGTATGTGATTCTGTTCCTTGAAATAATAATATGGAGATTGATATATGTCCACAAAACCAAAACTGGCTGTCAAGACTATGAGAAATTGGGGTATGCTTGAGCATGATAATGAAGTTATAATTGCTAAAATAACATTTTATTTTCAATTTAAGTTAAAAAAACATATTAAATTGCTTTGTGGATGACTGTATATAAAATAAACTCTAGGGTCTAGACCATGGAATGCATACTAGTAGGATGGTGATGATATTTGGACCAGATGGAGCTTTTGGGTGGTCTTCCAAGTGATGCCCAGTGTAAGATCCATTGCAGCAATTTAATATGGAGATTCATAAAAACCATGGATCAATACTGTGAGGTTTGTATTATACTGAAAAAAATAATAATATTGTAGATATACTCAAAATAAGTATTAGGAATTTTTTAACAAACTATGTCAAAATATTTTATATTATGTATTTCGTTTAATTGGGCTTTAAAACCTGAACTAAAAATCAACTTGAATAAATATGAAAAATCATTTTCCAAATTAGGGGTAAATCAGATATTACATGTCAGATTTAGTTTTAGTTCTATAAGAAAAAGAAGCAAAAATTATGAATAGTTCTCAAAAAGATTTGTTTAACACCCTCTTTTTGATAGAACTTTTATAAGATCATATCCATGTAAGTAAAAATAAATATAATCATCATAGATGATTTTATTAAGTATGAACTCCACCATAAGTTTCTAAAGAATAGCAGACTAACGATGTATCATCATTGTCAGTTTTGCATAGAGATGCCATTTTGAAAATGTCTTATGCATATCACATGTGGAATTCTTTGACAAAATTGGTCTTTTCAATAAGCATTTACAAAAGAATTTCCCTGATGAGAACATGAAGCTCTTTTACTTGTAGTTATAAGGTTTTTGTTATTGTTTCCAACATATCTACACTGCATATAAAGTTAGAAAATATTCTGCAGACATAACTCTAGCTTCAACAATATCATGTGCCAAGAATTATACCATTACTGAGAGATATAGCTGTACATATGATCCCAAATTCCTTGCTCTTTTTTTTAACTGTATTAGTTATTTCTTCATTTACTTAAATTTGTTTATTTTTTCAGGTTCATTGATAGTACCAAGAATTAGATTACACTGTTTGCATCAAACCATGGGATGTGACCTCAAGATTCTTTCATGTTAATGAAATTAATCGACAAAAAAAGATATTAGAACTATGGTGTATTCCATTGATTAATTTTCAATAGAGCCTCATGCATCATCTGACTGTGAGCATATTTACTGGCAGCAGTATCTTTCCTCAATTTAGCTCTCATACATAAAGCCATGGTCCTGTGTTTTCACATATAAAATAAATGATAATATTGTGGCATAGTACTCTGTGATAAGTGTACATGTTAATTGAAGTGAAAATTATTCAGGTTGCTTTATACTATGACTAGCATAAAGATAAGCCACTGGCTTTTGGCTATTTTATATCCTTGTCAATACTTACTATTTCAGGCCAGGTCCAGTGACTCATGCCTGTAATTCCAGCCCTCTGGGAGGCTGAGGCAAGAGGATGACATCAGCTTAGGAGTTCCAGAGCAGCTTGTGCAAGAGTGAGACCCAGAATCTACCAAAAATAGAAAAAATTAACCAGGCATGGTAATGTGAGCCTATAATCCCAGCTACTCAGGAGGCTGAGGCAGGAGAATTGCTTGAGTCTAGGAGTTTGAGGTTGCTGTGAGCAACAATGAGGCCACTGCACTCTACCTGGTGTGACAAGGAAATCCCTGTCTTAAAAAAGCAAAACAAAACAAAAACCTTATTGTTTCATTTAGAAATCTATAGCTTTTTCAAGACTTCCTGAACTATAGGATTTAGAAGGCCACTAATCAAAACTATGATCTTTATTTGATCAAACTTTTGGAAATATAACTTAATAATGGCATTGTAGAAAATATTTGAAATAATATAAATTATACTGCAAAAACCTTAACCTAAAACGTGATCTATGGTGCTTTAACATCGTAATGTTAATTTATACTTCTTGCAAGGTAATACGCATTTTATAAAATGTGCTTTAAGTATCTATATTTGTACATTTCACTGCCAGCATATTTATTTTTTAGGATACTTTTCATTACATACTTTATTTCTTAAATGTAATATTCATAGTATACACAAGTGGAATAATGTAAATAATCTTTTCATTACTGAAAATCATTTTATCATCATCAGCTAATCTAGAATGTTTGGTTCACAGTGCCAAAAATTTTCTGCCTTACAGCAGCTACTAGACCAAGCAAAATGTAAGGAGAACTAATTAGGTCCACGATGGATCTATTAAATGTTAAGCCAAATTATCAAAATTCTTTCATTCTCCATGCATTTTTGCTGCTTATTTTATTTTCCATTTTTTTGCCAAGAAAAATAGAATGAATTAACTTTTATATAATAATTTCAGTAAGGTCTTTAAAAAGTTAGTCATATAAAACAGACAATTTAGGTAAGCACCCATTTAACATCATCTTAGTACAATGAACTATATCAGATAGTTTGTCTTAGTGAATGTAGAGCAATTTACCAGTTAAACTAGACATGTAATTTCATTCATAGAGAATATTTTAGTAAAACTTAATCTAACATTTGAAAGCACTTTGACAAAAATATCATGATCATTAACAAGAACATTATTCTTTCTGATGGTTTCCTTTTTTCTTTCTTTCTAAAAAGTAGATATAAAAGTAATGTGTTTTAAAACAACTAATGTGTCTGCTTTGTCAAAGATTGATTGTAGGTAGGTAGTTTTATGTCAGGTTCTCTGTTATGTTCCACAGGTCTGTGTATCTATTTTTGTACTAATATCACGCTGTTGTGGTTACTATAGCCTTACAGTATACTTTGAAGTCTGGTAAGGTGATGTCTCCAGTTTTATTCTTTTTGTTTAAGATTGCTTTGGCTATTTGGACATTTTTCTGGTTCCAAATGAAGGATAGAATTATTTTTATCTAGATCTGTGAAGTATGACTTTGGTTACTTGATGATTGCATTGAATTTTTAAGTCACTTTGGGTAGTACAGACGTTATAACAGTGTTGATTCTACCTGTCCATGAATATGATATGTTTTTCTATTTATTTGTACTCTCTGTGATATCTTTCCTCAGAGTTTCACAGTTATTCTTACAGATATCATTCACCTCCTGCTTTAAGTGTATTAAAGATACATCATTTTCTTTGTGGCTATTGTGAATGGTATTGAGTCTTTGATTTGAGTTTCAGCTTGACTGTTATTAGCATATAGAAAAGCTAGTGATTTATGTACATTGATTTCCTATCCTGAAACTTTGCTGACAATAATGTACAATGGGAAAAAAAGCCCTATTCAATAAATTGTGCTAAGAAAGCTACATGTAGAAGAATGAAATAGGACCCATACTCGCCACTAGCAAAAATTAATTCAAGATAGCTAAAATATTTAGCTCAAAGGTACAAAATAATAAAAATTCTAGAGAAAAATGTAGGAAAAACCCAAATAATCAGTGAAAGATACCCTAAATGGCAATAGCAAAATTTCAAAATGAGATTTGATTGAACTAAAAAGCTTCTGCATAGCTAAGGAAGCAAGCAACAGAGCAAACAGAGCAAAACCATGTTGTTTTTGTTACTATAGCCTTACGGTATACTTTGAAGTCTAGTAAGGTGATGTCTCCAGTTTTGTTCTTTTTGCTTAAGATTTCTATGGCTATTTGGGCTCTTTCTGGCTCCAAGTGAAACATAGAACCTACAGAATGGGGGGAAATATTTGAAAGCGACACATCTGAAAAGAGGTAATAATCATAATTTAAAAAGAACTAAAGCAAATCAGCAAGAGAGAAACAACCCTATTAAAACCTGGGAAAAATATCAAGAAAATGCAAATTGAAACCATAATGAGATAATATCACTTTACTTCAGTTGGAATGGCTTTCATTTAAAAGTCCACAAATAATAGATTTTGGTTTGTTGTATAGAGAAAGGAATGCTTATTCACTCTAGGTGGGACTGAAAATTATACAACCTCTGTGAAAAACAGAATTTAAATTCTTCAAGGAATTAAAAATAGACCCCGCTATTCAATCCAATAATTCTACTATTATTTACGGATAAGTAATTTTATCAAAAAGACAACTGCATACAAATGTTTACTACAGCACAATTTGCAATTGCAAATATGTGGATTCAACCTTATTGCCCATCGATTCATGAGTGGATTAGCAAATGTGATTTATATATATCATGGAGTACTACTCAGCTATAAAAAAGATAAATGAATACCTTTTGCAACAGCTGGATGGACTGGAGACCATTTTGCCAAGTAAAGTATTGCAAGAATGGAGAAACAACACATTTACTTCTATAAAATTGGAGGTAGCCAAGGATCACACGAGTGTGTAGAGGGAAACAAAAGTCAGTGGAAAGCAACTGAGAGAGAGGACAGGAGAGGGATAAACCAACCTAATGAGCACTGGAGCACTATTTGGGTGATGGGCATACCTGCAACCAAGACTAAGTACAACAAAAATGATCCGTGAAACCTAAAACATTTGTCCCCCACACATACAACATTTTGAAAGTAAAAAATATATAAAGATGGAATGGCATTTAAGCACAAAGGAGAAGTGAAGGAATTTTCTGTTTTAGATATTTATAATTGCTATTTTTAATTAAGACAACATATTTACATGCAGGGAGAATGAGGACCAAAGACTTCATTCTTGGCAAGGGAAATCACCCCCATAAAAGGAAAAACAAAAAACAAACAAACAAACAAAAAAACAGAAAGAAGCTGAGCAAGGCAGAATAAAAAGAATTTAGCTAGCTTCCTTTTAAACTAACAGTTAAATTACTTGTCTGAGCAGTTTCTGCTTTTACTGGATACCTGGCCTGTAAGGGATATAGCTTGCAAACACCCCTACTGAGTCTGTAATTACTCTGAAGAACAATGGGCATAGCAGAAGCTGTGTGCAAGGCCTGGGAAGGACCAGTAACCAGGCCGACCCCTGCCTAGTCAACAGTCAACCACTCTCCAGAAGCAATACCCATTGTGGGGATTTGTATAATGGCTGGGGCAGAGATCAAGGGAACAACCAGAGCCCTGAGATATGGGCAGGAGAGCTTATTCCCTAAACATGGAGGGAAACACTTCCAGGTGGAAATAAGGGGGAAATTCCTCTTTCCACCAATTCTTCAGAGGGGAACTGATGATACCACATCTGCTCTGCAGAGAAACTAGAGGGGTCTAACCTCCCCCAAGGGATCTGTGTGCATGACCACATTTAGGAGTCTGTCCCCACATAAGGCTCAGGTTCCAGATTTCTCAAGGTTACCCAGACCCTTAAAGTTGATGATTATAGAAAGAATAAGAACTAACATGCTTAGAGAAACTGCTGATGTTTTTATTCCCTTTCTCAGCTTACCCCCTTGTCTAAATAAAAAAATAACCTTCAATAAAAGTTGGGTGGAACAAACACTCAGGGCCACTCACTGAATCCCCACAAGCTAGCAGTGTACTCCTGTGCCTACTTTTTAAAACTCTACCTTGTGTGTTCTGCCTTTTTATTCCTCGCTGCTTTTAATTTCATTTTCCCTAGTCAATCACTGCTGGTTCCACAGGTCTTAAAGAACCCTGCCCCCAGGGCAAGATCCTGGCATTTACATATTACATAATAATTTAATCTTATGGTATTTTGAAAATAATGAAAATAACATATAAAAATTACATTTCACATCAGCCCCTTACTTAGAAACCCCATCTATTAGCCTGGGACAAAGCATGATGATAAGAACAATAAATCTCAGCTGCTGTCACAGACATCCCGGTCATTCTTTGTTTCCTTGGTGCCTTGTGTTTACTTGTCAGTGAAGCTCACATTGTATAAAATCACTAGTCCATCTGAGTCTACCTTGAAAATTTGACCCTTTGTGTTTTCTCAAAAAATAACAGATAATTTTCAAAAGAGAAAATCTCAATTAATAGGAAAAAATTGACTAATAATTGGAGAAAATCCAAAGACACACACAAGAAGCCATTTCCTTCAAAATTTAAAATGGTATGAAAAAGCAAAAAAGAAAGAAAGAAAAAGATCTTCCACATAAATGATGGTACTATAAATTAATATCAACATACACAAATATAGAGAAAAGTCCACAAATCTTAGAAGCCAAAAATTGTGTATGTGTATGTATGTTGCCTGGTGAAGCAACTGAAATTGTGTCTAAGGTAACATAATTAAATATTTTTCAATATTTAATTGAAATATTTTTCAATATTTAGTTGAAATAGTTTTCAAAATTTAATTCAAATAGTTTTCAATATTACTGAAATGGCTGTCAATCAGAATACTTGGAATACTTGAATTTAGCAATGATTTAACTATGTCTCAGCAGAGCTTTATGAATCAACAGGAATAAATTATTCCAAATAAATACAAGCAAATAAGTTACAGATGTATTTTGTAAGTGCAATACACTTAATTTGTATTCAAAACTGAATTCTTTGAAACACAAATTTATCTTTTTTGTTAGCAATAAGTAAATGAATAGCCTGTGTAATTTTTCTTATTTAGGTTTGAAATGCAATGAAGCCAGAATGTATGTTTGGCAACTTTTATAAAATGTATACTTGTCACTTAGCAAGGAAAGCTAATTCTGCTTATCAGCAAAGCAAAAAGAATGAAGATTTCACTTATTTCTAAAGTTTAGTGTATATTTAGTAATACTATAGGCTGCAAATTCCTGAATCACAATTGTAATCAAACTAAGGTCATGATTCCATTTAAAATTACCTCGTGAGAAATACAGCGTTGAAAATAAGTGTCTTCTTTGCAGCATAGCACTGTCTAGAGGAACATAGAGCTTACACCAATCATCTTACACCTATGCTGCTCAGCTACATTTCTTTCTTTTAATTTTATTCATTCACTTGTTGACTTGGAATGGAAAATGTCAATGTTATATCTATTAAGTTCCAATTTCATAGGTGTAGCTGATTGTACCAAACCATGGAATCTTCATGTCCATCTCTGACAACGAATAAGAGTTAGCAAACTTTGGCCTCTGGGCCCAATCCATTTTACTGTTTGTTCTGTAAATAAAGTCTCATTGTAACATACAGACACACACACACAGACATACACACACACACACACACAAAATAATAATAAATAAAATAAAATAAAATGTGTTTTAATAGACTAATCAGGAGCGGCGGTTCCTCTTCTTTTATCCTAATGAGTTAGAGGTATCACAAAGAAATGTTAATGATGTATCATTTATTAAGTAGCATGTGTAATATTTCTGGTATGACCAGTCCATTAGATAAAGCTTCTGACACAAAATGCTCAAAAACAAAAGTTTTACAACTTTTCGTAGGAATTTACTAGCCACACCAACACTTATGGCCAGTAAAATACCAGCTTTTTAACACATTTCTTAATGTATTATTGCATTTATAAGGCAAACAGTCTATTTAGTCCTGTATCCTTAACTCACACTGGTGCACAAGTAATAAACTGAATGTGAAAACTTTACTTCTTTGGCCAGTGTTCTAGAAACCTACTCTGAAACAAATTATAAGTATCTATTAAATTGTGTTGCATTGAATTAACACTGATTAAACAAACAGGAAACAAACTAGCCAGGGAGACAAAATAGTTTCTTAAGACCCTTCTCCTCAATTCCTATTCTTAACTAATTAAGTTAGTAAGAAAATGACTTTGCTATCAAGACTTTTCCAGCCTATTCCTAAATCAATACTTTTCTAGACTACATCCTGGTACTCTGTGTTTAAATAGAATGTTTACCATTTCATAAGTACTTCATGGAAGCAGATGTCCTGTGAGTGATCCTCCCTCCAACATAGTTTTCTATCATTCTGATCTGGTTTGCATGTACTCCACTTCAGATCACTGTAAAGACACTGCAGAATATTATTATAGAGTACAATATACACTAGGTGTCTCCCAGGAGGTTTACTTCTAATTTTCTGGTGATTTCAGCTTCTCACTAAAACTGATCAATCACTGCATTTTCCCAGGGATATGAGTTCCTTGCTGGTGGTCCCAGTAGATCAGTGAGAACACTTGGTCAATGAACCATCTGTGTCTCTTCCCATTCCTAAATGGGATGGCAGAGCTTCTAAAATACACAAGGGTGCTGCTTTTCTTGTCCTTTGTATTTATGCCTAATGTTTAAACATGGTCTGACTTGTGTAATTAGAAGCATTTGGAAATCTCATTAAATGTATGTCTTAAAATTAATTTCAATTTCTTAAACCAATAAAACAGATTATTGGAACTTAAATTGTAAGAACGTTTGACCCAACAAAACCTAAAGCAAATCGAGCATTTGCCTGTTAGAAGTAGCCTCTTAGTATGTTTTAATTTTGTAATTCTTAGTTCATAAAGTTTGGTGAAAATGCTCTGGTACATCTGTTGGGTTGGGTTTCAAGGCAGCTGTCCCAGTTCCCTGAGCCCAGTTGACCTGGTTCCATTATTTGGCTGAGCCAGAAAGTTCAACTGAGGCACAGTGGTAATCAAACACTAATGTGAGTGGAAACTTAAAAAAAAACTGGAGCGGCACAGGCAGTGTGGATAGAGAGAAAAAGCACGCCACACAAGCTTCAGTGTAACAGAGATTTTATTTAGGAAGAAAGAGAAAGTTTAGAGAGGAGACGCAAAGTTGGTTGCAAGTCTTTCATTGGCCTCTTGCACCTCCAGGTGGTACTGCCCTTTTCTATTTTTATTGATTGCCTCTTTCTATTGGTCATTGGTTGCCTCGGTTACTTCATATCCACATTCTTGGGGCCCTCCGGACTTCCTGGTTCTGCAGGCCAGTTTTCCTCCTGCTCCCTGTGAAGCCCCTTTCTTAGTGTCCCTTCTCATCCCACATCCCAAAATGTTGGGTTTTCAGGCAGCTGCCTGGGTCCTCTGTTCTTGGAATGCTCTTGGTAGAAAAGTGCTCAGACACCCAAAATAAGGCAAGCATGAAACAAAGTTTATCAAGAAAGAAAATGATAGTTTTATAGAGTAAAAGCAAAGTGTGGACTTAGAGAGCAAGATATGTTCACCATAGACAGTGAATGGATCCCCACCATCCTGACGAGGAAAAGGCAAAGAGCCAAGGTCATAGCTGGAGGTTCAGAGTTCCCCTTGGAATCAGAGTTTTACTGTGCATTTGGATGTCCCAAGAGCCTCTCTGAGAATCCCCTGGGGGAGGATGGGGTGGGTAGGAGGGTGGACCATATGAAAAATAGTTTTAAGGCTAGTCTAGGTCACCATTGTTAGGCTAATCAGTCTTTTATATCCTTTTGAAGTTTGCAGGCTGTTTCAGAATTGTCAGATTAGTAGGGTGATCCCTCCTCCCCATTTGTGTATAATCATTTGGGACAAAATTAATTTGGACGGCACCAAGGTGGCAGCCTGGAGGCTCCGTCCTTGCCCTCCTTCCTGGGGAGAGCCATTCCTAACTAACTGCCTAACGTGTTCACTGGAAGCCTGAATGAGAACCTTACACACTCAGTTCCCTCCCTAGTAGAGCTCACGACTTTCTGGAATGAGCTTCCTTACTCTACTCTGTAGGATATTTACCTTTTCTTGTTCTACCTATTTAACCAAAGCAAGAAAATTAACTCATTCAAAGGCAGATTACAGCATATTTTAAAGATGTTATTGTGCTTCTGGGAGTTGTTTTGGGCTCTGAATTTCATATGGTGAGCTCTATTGGTAATCTGAAGACCAGATAATGTCAGGATCTACGCATATCTCTGGTAAAGATGACATATGGAAGTGAAAGGTTTTAGAGTACCTGGACATTTGGAGTAAATGCCTACACCAATAATATAATATTCTCTTGCATATGATTTATCTTCTGTGTTTCTACCTCTCCTTGTTTTCTTTTTATTATCATGGGGACTTTCCTAACTATGATTCAAGCTATACAGCCCTATTAATTAGTCCATAGCCAAAACTTTGTAAATTTGGATCATGGAAAGCCTAATAGGTACCAAATTAGTTGCTTATGTATTATAGAAAAGTGGTACAAGTTGTTCTTTAAAAACATAGGATCTGGATATGAAAATAAACTTTAGATTGTTCTAATAGCCATATCCCTTCATATTTCTCACTTAACACTCATTTGACACAATGTTATGTTTAATTTAAAAAAAAAAAACATTTAAAATCCACAGATACCTTTGGGTAATAACATGCTGTCATTAAATTTTGCCAAATTTCAAGAAGAAAAGTAAGAATGTAAGAAATAGATTTATTTTTACACTGACTCAGTGTTCTGTTTTCATTGTAGTGTAGGGCTAATGCAATTTTCAAGGATTTTAGGTACTTATTTTGTGTGACTTCCCTAGACCAAACTGTTATCCTCTTAGACTTTTGGTACTTTATAACAGGAAACAATTTTGCAGCAAATCGAGCTGGTTGGCATTTATAGTTCTTCTTCAGAACATCTCTGTCCCCGCCCCCACCCTTTCTTTCATCAAACAGCAATTACCCAGGGTACACAGACCATATTTCTTGATTATTTCTTATTATGAGATCTTCTAGTCTCACAGAAAAGGTAATAATTTGCCTCCTAAATGTTCTAATACCGAATTTTCCTTTCACAAAGCATCCATGTATGTCCTCTTTTACAGTGATTAAAATCAGTTTCATGTGATGCCAACAGGAGGATCACTTCTCTCCCTCAAAGAACTATTGTAAATACTTAATCTCCTTTATTTATATGATTCCTACTGTAGAAGGCCCTTTTTATGATATCTTATTCTAGGGTCACATTGTCATGTCCACGATCTTTATAGATACACGTGTTCTTTCATCTTGTTCCAATATTAGCTTTAGACATGGATGAGATTTGATTTTGACTTCGGAGCGCACGCGAAACAACAACTGACTTATCAGGATCCAAACACTCTCCCTGCCATCTCTGCAGAGTTGGCACATCCAAATTAGACAGAAGATAAGATTAAGAAGACTTCTCTGACCACATCGATTAAAATAAAATCTGAATTCTCTTCATAGCCTTCATCATATTAGGAAAATTCCAGAATACATTCTCTTGTAGCCTCTATATTTATTACTCCCTATAACCACTACTTAAGGAAATATAGCATGTCCCAAAATTCACTCCTACAGTTGCCGTACACAGAGAAAATGGAAAACTATAACTAAATGTACCTTTGTTTTCTTTCTTTTTTCTTTCTTTTTTATAAAATATTCATTACAGAATTTTACAGAGATGGCCAAAACATAAAAAATACTTTGTAAATACTATGTAAAGTTTTGAAGTGAACGTTTTGTAAATAAAGATACATTTAACTATGGCTTTTCATTTTCCCTATTTCTGCCAACTTTGGGACACCTTGCACTTTAAAAAAAATTTTTTTTAAATATACTTTACTGAATTTCCCACATTGGACAGACTCTACAAACAGCCACCTCATGGCACAAAGGTTGCCAGTTTACCAGCAGGAAGACTTTTCAGGGAATCCATTTCACACTACCCCCACCAACTGAGTCCATCCAAGGCTCATTCCCCTATGCCATGTATGAGAGCTCTCTTCTAAGGTAGAGCCATGTTATTTTATTCTATTTAACCTTACTTTAAAAGGGCAGGATTATTCAAATAGAAGAAGACTCTCTTCCTTCACTACCAGGAACTTTGGAGGAGTTCACTGCATGTTAAATCATTACTTTTTTGACACTTAATTGTTCTGTATTATTCATGTACTTTTGCAAGTCTTTTTTTTGGTGTTGAAGGGTATTTTGTGATATTTGGCGTATGGATTAAAATGTGGTGCTATTTTTAAATGAAGAGGTCTTCATGCTATAATGCTAGATTCAAATGCATGTTTTACCATGTGTTAACCCTATGACTTTGAGCAATTTTCCTATTTAAGCTCTGTAAGCCTCAATTTCGTCTTCAAAATGAAACTTATATTACTTTATGTCATGAAGTTGTTATAAGAAGTAAATTTAACATGTAAAGGATTATTAACTATTATTTTTTGACATCAATAACAGTTTTATTTACTCCCTCCCTATGGTAAACAGGCTGAATAAGAATAGAGCTATCTAGAAAAATGACAGTTGAAATGTACATTAATAAGAATAAAACCCAGACTATCTTTAACATGTCATTTTCCTTTATATCATATTTTCATAGAATAGGAATAAAACAATCAATATCTAATATTGTATTAAAATATTTTTAAATAATACATTCAAATATATCTGCATACCTATCAGTTCATTGCATGTTACATCATTACTTTATCATCAATTAATTATTTTGTATAATTCAGGTATTTTTTGCTGGATTGTCTTTTAATGCTGAAGTATATTTTGTGATATTTAGAGTATGGGCTAGAATGTGGTGTTATTTTTATCCCAAAATTTAAAAAGCAAATGGAATCTGGATTCTTGCTATCTAAATGTTCACTAGGTAACACAATTTTAGTAATTGAAATATTTAGATAACAAGAGTGTCATTTTCCACTTAGTTCAGTCTCCCTTATAGTGCTTCATTCTCTGTTGACTTTCACCTTCAGATTCCCAGGGAACAAAGTATTGTTCTTGACTTGCTAATTATTTACTACTCAATTCCAAGTGTGGTCAGTGCTTTTTCAGCTGTCCCTCTACTGATTTGCTTTCTTAAAGTTGATCAGTTTCCGCTGAGTCGTGAATTTTCATCAGTCTTGTTTTTATTCATGGGCATCTGGAATATTTGGCATGATTGACCTCCCCAGCTTTCATATTCTCTTTTTCTAATCTCTAGGATGAGAAAGTTGCTCTTTTGTGTTAGTTGATGGCTGGCACCTCACCCTAATTTTTTTTTTTTTTTTTTTTTACTAAAGACAAGTGTTCATCAATGTGCTTTTCTTGGTTGGTGTTCTTCTTGTGGGCCTCCAAATTCTCATAATTTCAACTATCACTTTCCAGTTGGATACCTCTTAAAATTGAGCCGTAACCTAGTTCTGAAGTTCTCAATCCAGTTTTTCATGTGCTTTCAGGAAATTTCTTAGCCATCATACATTTAAAACGACCAAACTGATCTTATTTGTTCCATTGTTGGTGTTCCTTATTTATGGCATTCCAACTTATGTTTATGGCATTTCCATTATTCCTGTCTCCCATATTTGGAAACCTGTTCATCATAAACACCTTATTTCTCCTCATTGTTCACATGTGCTCAATGTCCACATCCTTCATTTTTAAACATACTAGTATTGATTAAGTCTCTTCCTTCAATTTTCCTCAATTACTATCACCTGGATCAAACCTTTAACTGTTACTATGCTCCAACTTTGAAGATTGATCAAAATTTTGACAGTTAAGGAGGAAAGGAGGTACGCTATACAAAAAGCTGACTTTTCTTTGAAAACATAGGGCTCATTTTGGAACATTTAAACAGTTGTATTGGGAGAGGGTTACATAGGCAGCAGGGTAATAAGATCTGAAAAGTCACTGGGTGTGTGATCTTGAATCTCAGACTATTGAGTATTGTTCATGAATTTGTTCTCTCCCATGTTTATTCTTTTCATTAGTATCCAAAATACCTAGAGAAATGATTTGCATATTTTAGATATTCAAAACATTCTTATATCAGGAAACAAAGTATTCTAAGGATGCTAAATTACTAAAATGCACATTTACATAATGTACTTCTTTTAAACATGTCTAGGACATAGGAAATATCTATCACTTTAATTCTATCCTTCATTTTGTAAGTATTTAAACAATATAACATAATTTTTAATGTTTTTCTTAATTATCATTGATTAGCTATCATATATATGTATTACTGAATACATTACATACATACTATGTGTATATACAACATATTAAAAGATAAGCTAATGATTAATTGAAAAGTCTTATGCAGTGCCAGAATTCTGCTCTGCTTTTGAATTCTTGTCTCAGCCTGTTCTGTTTTACTGAACATCCATCTCTGTATAATATTTGAAAATCCTCTTGAGCTAAAAATAGTAACTTCTTGGAAAGAACTCCGTTTTCGGTATTTAGCCATGTTATTCATCTTATATGGCCTATCCATTTATAATGTACTGATTCAAATACATGTAGCTTTTTAATTATTTTTCAGAAAATGTATGGTCATACATCATAGATTAATATTCTTCTCATGCTCCCCCCCATACTCATAAACAAAGATCTCTTGTGGTTAGTGATATTAATCCATTCCTGTGGTTTTTGCAGTAAAGAGGAATATGGTGCAATGTGCCTCCTGGATTAAAACAGAAAGGCTGACGCTGTTCTTTGGTTTTACGTTTTCTTGACATTCTCCGGAAACCAGCATCTATGAGCGGGATTTGCTTGGTTTCTCTAATTATCAACATCTGGGAGAAACAGCATCCAAAATGAGAAAAAGCTACACAGAGACTGTCAAGCCACACTACTGACAGGTGTTCTCAAGAATCAAATTCTCAAACACCCCGAGGAGTAAGATGAGATAGACTTTGCAGCTGAACTGTCCCAGATGATAGATGAAAAACATCAGGACTTGGCCTACCATAGTCCATTTGGTTCTCTTCCAAGTACATGAAATGAATTTAATTTTTCAGAAGACAATTTTGGGGTAAAGAGAGTGAAAGGTGTACAGATATGAAATGCTACACAGAAAACTTCACTTTGGCTTAGTTCATTACTCCTCCTTGCCTTGCCATATCACCATCCGGAGGGCATCTGGGCACACACACACACACAAGTACACATCAATGTGTGTGCACCACCATTTACTGATAGCATGGTCCCAGCTGTTGTGATGACATACAAATCAAGTCATTCATCTGCAATTTGATCAAGTAATAAAACAGAATTCAAAAAGAGCACCAGGAGACCTCATGAAATACCCTTTGGCTGATCCTGAGTTAAGACTCATCAAATTATTTAGAAATCTATCTAGAAGCATAAATCTTTTTATGGTAGGTTCCAGCAAAGGGAGGCGGATACTATATAATGTAACTATATGAAATTCCTCTTGAATAGTTCAATGTAAACATTTCACATTGTATATTGAAGCAGTACCCTGAACCCCATAAATGCATCAATGTACAAAGTTATGATTTAATAAAACCTCTTTAATTTAAAAAAAAGCCTATCTCACAATTATAGCAAAATCATTATCCCAAAGAGGTTATCCATCATGTGCAGTGTCAAGGTAAAAGTTTAAGCAACTTATACCTTCTATCAGTGCCAGAATTTAGGAGGTGGGTGAAGTGGCTTTTAAGCTTCAATCATCTGCAGGGTTCTTTCACCAACCTGTGAAACCTGATGGTGACCCAGAGTGTATCAAAGGTGAGCAGCAACAGTACAAAGAGAGAGGATCATGGGAACAGAGAATCACAGGACAGCCAAGACACTCAGACCGAGGGCTCATTCCTCCCCACTCCGGCACTTGGGAGAAACAACTCCCTGAAAACTCAGAGGAGGAGGCAGCTCAAGTCAGGCCTTTTCTCAACAGCTCTAGCAACCTAATGTGAACATCTGGGTCTCAGCTCAAGTCCAGGCTGATGTAAGAAAAGGTATTTATTTTTGTATTGAATTTAAGATTAAAATTTAAAGGGTATACACAGGGTGGCCATAAAGTTTGGACTATATCTCTGCCCTATAATTCTGTAATTAAAAGTTGCAGAAACATTTTGGAAACTGTTCAAATGCGATTAAAAGATGAATAAGATTGATGAATCATGGGTGAAGGTAGTGATTGTGAAAAAATAAAAGGCCAGGTGCAGTGGCTCATGCCTTTGAGAGGCCAACACAGGTGGATTGCTTGAACTCAGGAGTTCAACACCAGCCTAAGAGCAAGACCCCATCTCTAAAAAAAGCTGAGTGTAGTGGCATGTGCCTGTCGAAGCAGCTACTTGGGAGGCTGAGACAGGAAGATTGCTTGAGCACAGGAGTTTGAGGTTGCTGCAAACTATGATGATGCCATGGCACTCAACCTAGGGCACAGAGTGAGACTCTGTTTCAATTAATAAATAATGAAATGAATGAATAAATAAATAAAATTGCTGACTTGAAATTCTGAATCACTCCACTCTCAGGTAGATTACAGGAGCTTGGCCTTCTACTGTTGAAACGTAGAAAAGTCTTTAAAAGTCCCTGAAATGACCTTTTTTTTTTCTTTTCTTAGTTTTTACCTCTTTAACATAAATGTAAAAGACAAAAATTGCCTGCTTTTCTGGACAAAATGCAAAATTTGTATTGAAGACTGTTTACATTACCTAATGACTAGATCTGAGTGCCATTAGTCATACCATTTTTATCAGTTTTATCATGAACACTCAAGTTTTCTAAGTTTGTATCATATGTAAATCCATTTTCTAAATTTTTGGGGGGTTATTTTTATTTTCATTTGAGAAGGTGTAAAGACAAACTATGATTTGCTATTCTAAAAATATAAGCTAACTTTTTGTTATTATTTTAGTAAGTTTTTTCTGTAAAATTAATTCTTTGGGGATAGTTTGTTACTAAGTACACCATCACAGCACAGTTTCTGGTAAAAGCATCACTTTTGGCTTTTAACTAAAAACTATGTTTATACAAATATTTAAATAATAAGGTTGACTTTGTCAGTAAATGTTTTTCTATATAAGCTGAATAATTTCTTTGTGTATAGCTGTCATCAATAGGCAACATTTATATCAACAAAATATCATCGGTTATGAGCATTTCCCAGAAATAAAAATAATTTTTGTAAAGACTTTTACTGAACTGACTCTGCTTCACGAAAGAAGCTGTTTATTAATCTAAGAGTTTTGAGGGCGGAATTTCTGAAAGGAGTCAAACATTTAACTTAGGTGACCTAAAACATCTACCAAAAAAAAAAGAAAAAAAAAATAGAATTTCTTTTTATTTTAAGCTGAAGAAGTATAATCTCACAAACTCTCTTTACTATATGACATCTTTACTCTCTCTTCCAATTATAGATTTAGCTCTCTCAGGGATCTAGGTCTCCTGGGCTTTCTTAATTCAAATTCTTCACTCTGCCAAGATCCTGAATATTTTAATATAAACATATCTATTCAAATAAGTCCTAGGGTAAATAACCTTTAGTACATTCATATGTATTTTAAGACACCTGTATTTAAGCAATTTAGAGGTACGAAAAGTTATATAACATCTACTATGTGGACGTCGGGGCCAATAACTCACGTTTATACTCAGGTTAACATCTTTATTCACAGGATGGTTTTGAATATTATGATTTTCCTAGATTTTCTTGTCTCTAAAAGTCTTCCAACCCCTATGCTCTGGCTGTATTTTGGCATCTTCTGCTGCTGCTTAAAGTTTTGCAGCTTTTGCAATTTTTATTTTTCTTCCATCAGTCATTTTCTTTTATCCAGACTTCCTTCTCAGGACACAGATTTTTCCACTTATTGTAGCTTTTCTTACCTTCTGAGCTCTGGCCCTTGGATGACTGTTTTCCTAGCCTCTTGTTCAGTGGGTAGCTAACTGGGCCCTCTACTCCTCTGGATTTTGGATCTTCTTGGTTAGTGAACTGAGTGATCACCATGTTTTCTTTACCTCTGCTCTAATGAACTTTATTTGAACTATAGTTTTTAGTTTTTCACTTCTACCTGGAAAGACAGCCATTTCTTTTGGGTTCTAGTTAATCAAAATTTTACTGTCCTTGAAAAATGGTTTAACATCAATGAATTTGGCACCTAAAAAAGAAGCATAATTAAGTCTGCAATCTTGACTTGTAGAATTAAGAAATAAATAAATAAAGGGTATAGCCGTGTTTTTTTTTTTTTTTTTTTTTTTTTATTCACTCAACCAAATCAAGGCTGCTTTCTTTTCTTTCTTTCTTTTTTTTTCAAAAGGCCTGCACTCAATAAAATGCACATGATTCTTGCCAGGCATTATTTTTTCCCCTTAATTTTTAAGCCCATGGGTATTTTAAGGGAAATTCAACCCACATGTTTCTGATTCGTTTACACTTAATTCATTAAAGTGTTTTGTAAGAGTTTTTGATGTCCAAAGGCCTTATGAGTCTTTTTATATGACTTTTTATGCCACTTTTCCCCTCAAAAACAGGAAGTGGTATTGTGCTAAGAACTCAAACTCCAAAAAGGTCGACTTTCATATGAATCACATAGAGCATACTAAGAGATCTTATCTCTCTTGGGTCATCTTTGTTATGGAGGACACCTGAAATAGTCATCTGAATGGCTTATGTGTTGTTAATGAAATTCCAGTTTCTCCAAAACAATTACAAAATCTCATAACAGAAGTAGGCTTCTACAGCCAATTTATAAATAGGTACACAAGATGAATTCATTTAACACAATATTCATATGAATGTAATGTTATTAATTAGGACAAAGTGTTTTAGCGCAGACATCTACCACGTGATAGACTCAGGAAACCACTAGAGTTTGTTTATTTTAATAGAAACTTTCTTCTTTCCCCTTATCTCACCTCCAAAAGAGGGACAGAGATGAGATAGGTCCCAACAGATTAAAAAGAGAAAGTATGTGTTCAAGGACAAGGAGAAACACCCTGATGTAGTTTCTTTGCCACACCTTCTAAATAGAAAACTTCCACAAGAGACTACTTAGATATCATGTGTGCACTATTTTATCTATGACTAAGAAACTTTGCAATGCTTGTATAATGTCTTCCCTTCCTTGGATGCTCAGATTTACTAACATAGCACTGAATGCTGTTCTATAGAATACAGGAGTTCAAGAGCAGCTCTGCTGTCCCTTATTGAAAGCTAGCACCAAGGTGACATCAGTATTCTGACTGGTTTAGTTGCCTAAAGGAATCCAAATACCACTGAAAATAATCCATCCTACCATTTTGGATTAGATCTTCTGCAGACAAAATCAAAACTAGTACAAACACAAAATGCATAGAAAACTTGTTCATAATCTAATGGCCTTCTTTACCAAGCTGAACCCAAGCACAGGTAAAATGTGAGATTCTTATAGGCTTCCAGTGTGTACATTGGACTGTGAAAAATGTTCAATGTAGTACTTTTAGTTTCAATTTCAAATTGTCTAAAATTGATATTAGATGATGACAAGAAAAACTCACTGGTAAGTTATACAATTAGAATTTTATTGTACACAACCTTTAAAAACAAGAAGAAAATATGACTCATACCTGAAAAAATTTACTATACAAATATAAAATTAAATACAGAGGGCTTTAAATTATAAAATTAAAGAGGAATTTACTTAAAGAGTGCTAAGGCCATATTCAACATGTCACTTCAAAGAAAAACTCTTAGTCTACATTACAAAAGAAGAGTGAGATAAGTGCCCTGTACAGAACTCATGCAACACTGACATCAAAAAGTATCACGTGGGTGGGCAATGGCACCTCCTTTAAAAATACTACCCCCTCGGATCCAGTTTGTTTATACTATATGTAGACAAGGCTGTAGTTTTCAATATTGTTGCATTATTTAGTAATGCCTTGTAACAAACCACCCTGACATTTATTGCCTAAAACAATATACGGCAGTCTTGTTTTTCACAAATCTGAAGTTGGCTGGGTGGTTCTACTATTCTGGGCCAGGCTGGGTCAATCACTTCTGGATTTCCTCTGACGTCAGCTGGCAGATTGGCTGAGGGCTGGCTGGTTTAGAATGATCTTGGTTAGCATTACTGGAATCTCCATGTGGTCTCTCTGCCTCTAGTGGGCTAGACTGGGCTTGACCTTCAGCAACAGCAGGTGTCTAAGAAAAAACAGATGATCTCAAGTGCTTTTACCATGTTCTGTCTGCAACACATTTGCTAACAGTCTATTGGCCAAAGGAAGTCTCATGGCCAAGCCTGGGATCTGCATGGGAGGAATCTACAAAAGTGATAGCAGAAAGAATGGATTCAGAGAAGCTGTTTAATATGAACCCCTAATATGAGTGATTTATCATAACTATTCTCAAATAATCCTGAAAATATTTTTCACAAGAAAATCTACAAAATTTACTACAAAATTTACAAAATCTACTAATCAAAATTAGTATTTTTCTGTATCCTTTTTTTTTTTTTTCAAGTCAACACTGTAAAGCTCTTTCATTTATGTGCCACTTTTCTTTCTCTAGGAGGTTTTCTATAGATTTGTTTTTCTATATGATCTCTCACTTTTTCTTTATTTGGACCCTGTTATTTGGATATGTTTATTAGATGGGTAGCTACTCTGTGACAGGGATTGTGACTTTCACTTTTTACTCTTGTTTGCTCTGCATTTAGCTACATTTCCTGGCACTCAACATGGAGCTAAATTGATACTGGAAAGTATGACGGGAACATGGAAGACATGGGGACCAAAAAGAGCATGTCGCAGTAATCGGGGATGCTAAGAGGAATTGACAGGGATACAAAAAAATGAGGTTAGATACGAATTCCTTTGTGAAACAGCGTAATGATGCAGAAAATAAACTGAGGGAGACTCAATCCTAGAAATAGAAAGGGTAAGTGCCTCAAGTAGAAGAGAAAATTGCACAAGAGGAAAAGTAACTGGATAAACTGGTAGAAGGAAAACAAAGGCAAATAATAAAGCTGAAGTTGCATTTCCTTAAATTCAAAATAGTTGGCTAACTTACTGGAAATATTAAAATTTCTAAATAAAACAAATGCATGGATTGCAGTAATCAGAGCATCCACAATGTTCTGCCCCACCCAGTGATTTACTAGTGAGCCACCAGACCAATACCTATGCCAAACCTTTGATGTAACTTCACGTAATGAGTGCTATGTTTGACATGAAACTAATGTTTTACAGAACATCCAAGCTTAGCATTTGTATAGCAACCTGGTAACCGTGGTATAGATCTCCTGTAAATAGAGAGGGATTGCTGCTCTATACTAACTCTGTTTATCTGGACACCAACGCAGTTCCCGTAATCCCCAAACCACGAATACACCGTATAAACAGCAGCTTTAATGCGTGCTCTTGTCTTGTCTTGTGATGTATCCTGTGAGCATTTGTCTACAATTCTGATTTCTGCAGGGAAAGTAAATCTTGAGTAAAGAGAGAAAACGAGTAACATGTGATTGGTATAATGCCATAATATTTTTATAATGCTTTAGAAACATTTATTAATCTCTATGACCAAGTTTTCTTTCTAAGCACTTTAAGAAATAAGATTTCATTTAAGAGAAGACTCATTTCTTCCTGAGGATTGCAATTTATTGGCAATGAGAAGCATGAAGGAAACTATAAGACAGTACATTAAATTTTCTAAAATGAATACAAATATATTTCAATAGATGCCCAAAATAATTAGGGCACTATTCTAACTAGAGCTATTAGGGATGGTTTTATGGAAGAGTTAACAAGTGAGTTAGGAAGAATTTTAATAGGTATGAGTGAAAAAGAAGAAAAAAGGATGAACAAAAGCAGGGTGTCAAAGTTAGGTGAACCAGGTTAGTCAGAAAAACAGCCTTACTGGGAGCTCATATTGGAAGTATAATTGGAGTCATGCTGTTGACGACCATGAACACCAGATGTCAGGCCAAGTAATCTGAATCAGTGCACAGTACAGAGTTCATTAGACCAGTGGAAAATAGCAACTGTGTTTGAAAATGGGGGTGAGGACATGGTTACATTTCAGTTTTAGATCTCTTTAGCAAAATGCAGACATTTATAAACCAGAATTAATGATTATGTTTCAGTTCAAGAACCTGCAGACAAATTCCATACTTTTCATCAGCTTCTCTAAAGAACCCTGATGATTCAACAGTTTGACCATCCTGGGGATCTGTTGGGAGAAAATGTCCAATGAATAACCCCATGGTTCCACAAGGTTAGTTTTCTAAGCAAAGAGTACTAGCACCTATGTGAAAGGATCATTAAATAGCTAATAATCTTTGCAAGTTAAAGATAGATACTTCTAGACAGATGTAGAAATTTAGTAAAATGGTGGCCCTTGCCTCAATTTCCAGAAACAATGTGTTTAATTATTTTAACTCTTGTTTTTTTTTTTTTGTTGTTTGTTTGTTTTTTATTTCTTGCTTTTAATTATTATGAGCAATTTTGGAACAAAGTTTTCTCTCTCTTCCTCAGGGAAAATAGAATGGGAAGTTATGCAAGTCACTTCTATATAAATTACAATTTTCATAATTTGGAGGTTCTGCTCCTGTGATGCAAAGTTCACTGCAGGAAACAAGTAACATATGAGTTTCACCACATTTCCTTGATGTAAAACGGGAAACCAGTACAAGCTTCTTTGTGAGAAAATTATCTTTCAACCCGGAATGCACTTGTAATTATATATGTACATACAATTTATATGTATGTAAAAATACACATACATGAGCATAAATACATATTATATACTTTAAAACCTGTGGCATACTAATTTATTCACTTGCAAGGTAATATTTTAGACTCTTCACAGTTCTGAACTAAACAGAATCAAGTATAAATTAGATATCAGAATAATATTAAGACTGACATGACCAATTAAGATTTTTTCCATTAATATAACAAGGCCTCAACCTTATTAAATTCATTAGTGTACTTTGTCACATAAAATATTGACAGAAACAATAATTCAATCATACTACCAAATTTCAAAATAATGTGATAAAATTTTGTATCCATTCCTAATAAAATAAACAAACCTCGTAATAAAATAAAAAATAAGATATTTTCACTCTGTTACTATAAGCCACTGGTAGAAATCTTCTCCCAACATTATGTTTGAGAGAGACATACAAAGAGACATCATGTTTGAGAGAAAGTAGAATAGACATTTTAGTGACCTTAAGAAAGAAGGAACCCTGGTGGGACCCTACTAGGAACATCCATAATTGCACAGTATAAACATTTCCATTATCATGTGTAATAAAACATAGACATCTTCTATCATTGCCTTTTTACTATATAATACACCGTGTTCTGAGTTAATTTTTATGAGAAAAGACTCATTATTTGTAGATTAAGTAATTATTACATAAAAGTGTAATTTTTAGAGTGTGGTCTATGGACCAGCAGCAGCAGCATTAAAGTATAGTGATCTATACTTTATCAAGCAATATGGGTTACTCTGATATACCCTAATGTTTGGAAACTATCAATAGAGAGAATTTGAGAAATTTTATAAAACTTAAGATAATTAAAGACAATAGATTGGAATACCATGGGCATAAGAAATGACCAGGGTGAGTAGTTGTAGAGTTAAACTTGAATCTTTCTTATATGTATAAAATTTATTAGATAGTGAGGAAACTATATTGCATGACATAGTAGTAAAGTCTTGTAACATGCACGTGAAAATATCTTCATGAATAAAAATATTGAAGTCTTACTAAATGTAAGTAAGTTACATAAGGGAAAATCATTTATAAAATACATGAAATAATATATCAACATGACAGTACATAAAAATTTTCAAACTCAAAGCAAAAAAGGCAATATGTATAAACACAATAAATACAAATTATTAAGAAACATACTAAAAATGTTCAAATTCAAACAATCATGGAGGGCAGCACCTGTGGCTCAAAGGAGTAGGGTGCGGGCCCCATGTACTGGAGGTGACAGGTTCAAACCCAGCCCCGGACAAAAACTGTCAAACAATCATGGAAACTATTGCAACGATATAATATTTTTCATCTATTACATTGAAAACACTGAAAAGCCTTATACCTAGTATTGTCTATGACATTAAAAAAAAAGCACATTCATTGCAGTTACTGTGAGATTAAAGCTTTCAGCAGGAGAAGAAATGATTTAGTAGCATTTTTTAACATTGTTGCTACATTTTTTTTTGGGTCCCAAATTTACACTCCTAAGATTCTATTCTGTAAGGATTTTTACTCATGTGCAGAAAGATGAAACTACGTGTGTGTCTATCAGAGCAATATTCATTATTTTTGTAGTAGAATATGGCAGCAATCTAACTGGTTTGTAAGAAAGAAATCAAAATAAATTTCTATTGCTGTTTGTGTATGGACGTACACACAAATGTATGGCAAATGGGACTAGCAGAAATGACCTCTGAAAATAATTTACCTGTGCAGGTGGGAGGGAAAAGGATCAACAACACAGTTTGAGAAAGGAAAGTTTCCGTTTCCAGTAGCTTTGACCGGTTTCAGTGGACCTTTTGGTTTGGGAGGAAGCACCTACCCTAGAGATTGAGGTGTGTGGATCCAGCTTATTAGCTAGTCAGAGAAGTGATGGGAAGCTTTTCTAATAAATTCGGAAAGAGTCATCAGGCAGAAAACTCAGATTTCAGCCCACTGCAGCCTGAGATGTGGTGTCCTCATTTTGAAGCAAATGTAGAAAAAGGTGAGAGCCAATTTAATGAAACTTAACTGTTACTGAAAGGGAAGAAAAGCTAACAAATAAATTTGGAAAGATACCATTCAAGAAAGATCCTGAATGAAAAACGTACTCCAATTTAGTCAAATGTCAGGGCCATTTTATGTTTGTTTGTTTTTGTTTAGTGTAGGAAACCCTAGAACTCAAGAAATGGAGAAGTGAGAATTCAGTTTTGAACACTCTGTAATGATAAGAAACACCTGTGCTACAACATCTCAGTAACACCTTGGTGATGAGGGCATGGGGGAGGGATTTGGCTCTCCTTAACAGGAGAACACGAGAGTAGAGAGGAGAACATCAGTGCTTGGCAGTCCTGGTGCAGATAGCCAAGGGATCACGTCTGTAAATAGCTGCAGGAGAGGTTAGTCCGGGTTCTTTCTCTCACGACCTGCTCACTTGAACTCTTTCTCTCCTCCTGCTCATGGGTGCCTGCCTGGCACCCTACCACAAAGACTGCTAAGATTCGCTCTCCTAATAAGACTCTCTCTCTCTCTCTCTCTCTCTCTCTCTCTCTCTCTCTCTCACACACACACACACACACACACACACACACACACACATACGAATAGCCCTCAGGCACCTAAGGGTAGGTGATCCCGAGCAAGGTAACATAGCAAGGTAACATAGCCGTCTGCATCCAGACAGTTTCATAGGCCAGGACCAGCGACCTGGCAACCTAGCATCACTGGCCTGACAGTTTAATTTTTGCTTTGTTTTGCTGTTTAAAGACAGGGTCTCCCTTTGTCGCCCAGGCTGAGTGCAGTGGTACAATCAGAGCTCACTGCAGCCTGGAACTCCTGGCTGGATCACTCAAGTGATCCTTCTGCCTCAGCCTTCCTAGTAGCAGAGACAACAGGCATACGCCACCATCCCCTGCCAGTTTTTAAATATTTTATAGACACAGGTCTCACTATTTTTCCTAGACTAGTCTCAAATTCCTGGCCCCAAGCCATCCTCCTGCCTCAGCCTCCCAAAATACTGAGATTGCAGGCATGAACCACACTGCACAGTGTTAGCAGAGTCATTGTAACAGGTGAAAATCTCTTCTGATTCCTTACTGTGTTCACAGGTCTCATTAATAAAGTACTTCAAAGACTTCACACATGCCTGTGTCAAAAGAAAACAAAAAGCCAGTCACATAATAACAATAAATATCCCACACTTGTTTTATCTAACATAGTTTTCAGATTATTATAACCAACTATATTAATTCTGAACTATATAGCTACTAAATTTCAGAAATAAGTGCCAGGAATTTCAAACACAGATAGCATTTGTTGATTTAAAAAAGAGAGCAAAGTCTCTCTCTCTCTCTCTCTCTCTCTCTCTCTCATTAAATCATAGCTGTGTACATTAATGCAATCATGGGCACCATACACTGGTTTTATAGACCGTTTGACACATTTTCATCACATTGGTTAACATAGCCTTCCTGGCATTTTCTTAGCTAGTGTGTTAAGACATTTATATTCTAAATTTACTAAGTTTCACATGTACCCTTGTAAGATGCACTGTAGGTGTAATCCCAACAATCACCCTCCCTCTGCCCATCCTCCCCCCTCCCTCTCCCCTTTCCCCCTATTGTTAGGTTATAACTGGGTTATAGCTTTCATGTGAAAGCCATAAATTAGTTTCATAGTAGGGCTGAGTACATTGGATACTTTTTCTTCCATTCTTGAGATACTTTACTAAGAAGAATATGTTCCAGCTCCATCCATGTAAACACGAAAGAGGTAAAGTCTCCA
>CAUYPK010114784.1:0-11412 GCA_963574355.1 Loris lydekkerianus
TTATACCCAGAAGACCAAAAGTCACAATATAACAAAGACATCTGTACCAGAATGTTTATTGCAGCCCAATTCATAATTGCTAAGTCATGGAAGAAGCCCAAGTGCCCATTAACCCATGAATGGACTAGCAAATTGTGGTACGTGTATACCATGGAATACTATGAAGCCTTAAAGAAAGATGGAGACTTTACCTCTTTCATGTTTACATGGATGGAGCTGAAACATATTCTTCTTAGCAAAGTATCTCAAGAATGGAAGAAAAAGTATCCAATGTATTCAGCCCTACCATGAAGCTAAATTATAGCTTTCACATGAAGGCTATAACCCAAGTATAGCACAAGAATATGGGGAAAGGGCCAAGGGAGGGGAAGGGAGGGGGGAGGTTTTGGTGGAGGGAGGGTAATGAGTGGGGCCAAATCTATGGTGCATCTTAGAATGGGTACAGGCGATTGCATTAATGTACACAGCTATGATTTAACAATAAAAAAAATAATTCTTATCCCTATCACTTGTTTTGTTAAGCTTATCAAAGTTCAAATGATAATAAGTGGCTTGGTTCATCTCTTGGTTTTCTATTCTGTTCCATATATCTACCTCTCTATTTTTATGCCAGTGCCATCCCGTTTTGATCACTACCAATGTATAGTATAGCCTGAAGTCTCATAATGTGATATTTCCTGATTTGTTTTTATTTCTGAGTAATGTATTGGCTATTGTGAGTTTTTTTCTGATTCCATATAAAACAAATTACTGTTTTTTCAAACTGGTTAAAGTATGACAATGGTGGTTTAATAGAAATTGTGTTAAATCTATAGATTGTTTTGGAAATTGTAGTAATGGTAACAATGTTGATTCTTCCCAGCCATGAGCATGGTATGTGCTTCCATTTGTTGTCATCTTCTGCTATTTCCTTTCTCAAATTTTTGTAATTCTGTTTATAGAGATCTTTCACGTCTTTTGTTAGATGTATTCCAAGGTATTTCATCTTTTTTGGTGGTATTGTAAAAGGAATAGAGTATTTTATAATATTCTCATCTTGATGACTGATGACATATGCAAAGGCTACTGATTTGTAGGTATTGATTTTGTATCCTGAGACACTGCTCTATTCTTTGATCACTTCAAAGAGCATTGTAGTTGAGTCCCTGGTGTTTTCTAGGTATAAGATCATGTCATTTGTGAAGAGGGAGAGTTAGACCTTCTCTTTCCCAATTTGGATTCCTTTCCTCTCCTTCTTTTGCCTGATTGCAATGGCTAGGACTTCAGCAATATGTTAAACATCAGAAGAGACAGTGAGAATCTTTGTATGATTCCGTATTTGAGTGGAAATAATTTCAGTTTTACTCAATTCAATATGATATTGGCTGTGTACTTGCTGTAGATAGCCTCCGTCAGCTAAATGATGTTCTATCTAAGCCTATTTTTTTTTTCTTTTGTTTTTTTTTTTATTAAATCATAGCTGTGTACATTTATATGATCATGGGGTGTCATTTACTAGCTTTACAGACCGTTTGAGACATTTTCATCACACTCTTCAACACAACCTTCCTGATATTCTCCCAGTTATTGTGCCAAGACATCTACATTTCACATCTACCAAGTTTCACATAGAAAAGGCTTTTGACAGTGTTTTTATTATGAAAAGAATGTTGAATATTGTCAAAAGCCTTTTCTACATTAATTAAAAGAAGCATATTGTTTTTACTTTTGATTATATTTATTTTTTGTAGTTTATTTATAGATTTGTGTATGTTAAATCAACCTTGTGTCTCTGGGATGAAACCCACTTGATTATGGTGTATGACCATGTTTAATGTGTTGTTGTATTCTGTTTGCTGATATCTTAGCAAATATTTTTCCATAGATACTTATTAGTGATATTGGTCTATAGTTTTCTTTTTCTATTGTTGTTGTTGGGTCCTTTCCTGGTTTGAGGATCAGGGTGATATGTCCTTCACAGAATGTGTTGGGGAGGATTCCTTCTTTCTCTATATTTAAGAAGAGTTCATGCATTTTAGGAACTAGTTTCTTTTTTTTTTCTTTCTTTCTTTCTTTCTTTCTTAAAGGTTTTTTTTTTTAATTTTTTATTATTAAATCATAGCTGCATACTCACACCTACGGGGCATCTTACAAGGGTAAGGGTGAAACTCAGGAACTAGTTTCTATTTGAAGGTTTGATAGAATTCTGGTGTGATACCATCTGGTCCAAGGTTTTTCTTTTTGGGGAAATTTTGTATAATTGATGCTATTTCAGTACTTTATATAGGTGTATTCAAGATTTCTAAATCTTTTTGGTTGAGTTTTGAAAGACGTTGTGCTTCCAGATATGGACCCATGTCCTCTACATTTTCCTATTTCTAGGAATAGAGTTTTTATAATAATTGTTGAGAATCATTTGTATTTCAGAGACATCTGTTGTTATTTCTCCTGTATCATTTGTGATTATAGCTAGTAGAGATCTTGTTTGTCTGTTTCTGGTTAGTCTAACCAAAGATTTGTCAATTTTATTAATCTTCTCAAAGAATCAACTTTTGGTTTTGGTGATCTGAGCATTTCTTTTATTTGCAACTTCATTTAGTTCTGCTCTGGTTTTGGTTATTTCTTTTCTTCTGTTGGATTTGGGATTAAATTGTTCTTCCTTTTCCAGTTGCTGGAGATGGACCATTAGGTTGCTGACTTGTTCTCTTTCTGTTTCCTTCATGAAGTCATCTAATGGTATAAACTTCCCTAAAAGGACATAATTGTCATTCAGAATAAGGTTATTTAGTTTCCAAGATATTATCTCAGTATTAAGATTTCTGTTGCAGTTGAGTTCAACTTTTATCCCATGATGCAATGAGAAGATACAGGGCATAATTTATATTCTTTTTATTTTTTGAGAGTAGCCTAGTGACCTAAGGTAAGGCCTATTTTTGAAGCTGATCCATGGGCTGATGAGAAGAATGTGTACTTGATTTTGTTAAGATAAAATTGTTCTATAAATGTCTGTTAAGTCCACCTTTTTTAGTGTCCTGTTTAAGTTAATTATTTCATTGTTTAATTTCTGCTGGCAAGATTTGTCTAGTACTGCCAAAAGAGTGTTAAAATTGTAACTATTATAGTGCAGGAATAAATCATATTGTTCAGATAAGTTATTGTTTGTTTTATATATCAAGGAGCATTCAGATAGGGTACATATATGTTAACTATTGAAATCTCTTTATATTTTTTTTTTCCCCACCGTATGTAGTGTCCATCTTTGTCTTTCATTATTTGTTGGTTTGAATGGCAAATTTCCTTAGCATGTGGATGTCAGTAAAGTATTTGATTTCTCCATCACAAATGAAACTCAGTTTAGAAGGGGATAGGATCCTGGGCTGGAAATTGTTTTGCTTGAAAAGGTTGAAGGTCGATGACCATCTTTTTCTGGTTTGGACAGTTTCATCTGAAAGATCTGAAGTCATACTTTTCCCTTTGTAAGTAATACTTTTCTTATACCTGGTTGCTTGCAGAAGTTTATCCTTAATATGGACATTGTAAAAATTAATGACAATGTGTCTAGGAGATGCTTTATTTGGATTGAGTTGTGCTGGGTTTCTGAAACTATTAATATCTACTATCTGAATTTCTGCATCTCTTGCAATAGTTTGGAATTTTTTCTCCATACTGTCTTGGAGCCGAGAATTTGTGCCCTTGAGACCGTCCTCTTCTCCCTCAGTAATCTCTATAAATTGAATGTTTGATTTCTTGGAATGATCTCATAACTCTCTCAAGAAATAGTCTATTCATTTTATCCATTTTTCTGTATCTTTCAATGCTTGGGATAGTTCAAAAGTCTTGTCTTTATCTGAGATTCTTTCTTCACATTGATCAACTCTATTTTTGAGAGATTCTACTGTATTTTGTAGCCCCTCAAATACCTTTTTTAATTCCTTAACATCTGCTATGTCTTTCCTCATTATGCCCATACCCTTGGTGACTTTTTTTTTGAATTCATTAATTTCTTGAGACAACTTCTGAACTATTTTTGGTTCTCTGTTTCCATCTTTTCCTTCATTCTAATTATCTTATTTGCCATTTATGTTGCTATAGTTCTTATTCTGGTTCCTTCTCATTTATAATCAGTTCTCCCAGCTCAAGATAGATACATTTTCAGTACATCCATTTTTCCCTGCTAGAAACTCTTGCTAAGTGAAGAGACTGAAGTACCAAGGTGGTGTGCTAGAATTCAACTCTGGAAGACTGTCTAGGCAGAAAAGTTATTGATCCATTGTGAGCCTTTAATATTGCATATTTCCTGCATCTCCCTATTCACTTGTGGTTGTTACTGCTGGTTGGCATGTAGTAAACTTGGGGGCACATGGCAGAAAGTAAGTGCACCTGATTCGAGTCATTCATCACCTTTCCCAGTTTCAATGGTTGAAGCATTTGTTGCCATGAAGTGCCAAAAGCAATCACCCTTCCTAGGTACACCAGTAAAGTTGTTAACCAGGAGATGAAAGCAGTGACTATATAACTCTGATGGCACTGGCTGGTGTCTGAGGCCACAGGTGTTTTCTCTCTCTGGGATACTAGGCTGCTGTGGCTGGTACCAGTTACTGGGTTACCCACTCTGCCTTGGTACATTTCGTGGCATTGGGGGTGCACAGAATATGCCCATAGAGTGTCTGGTCTTCCCATTCTAACCTCAGACTGACAGGGGTGATGGAAAGTAAGCAGTGAAGGACTTGATACTTGGGTAGTGCAGTGCTCTGGAAATGTAACCTAAATATTGTACCAGCCACAGTACCCAGAATTAATGATTTGGGAAATTGCTGTGCCTTTTCTCTAGGGCATGCCACTACACAAATTGTAGTCAGGCCCTTGTGTCAATGAAGTGGCCCTCCTGTTACCTGGGAGTTTATCCTCTGTCCTTTTCCTAAGAGAAGATTCCTTCACTGTGTATCTCTGGTCCTATTAGCAGATTGTCCTAATTTCCTCTCCTTCCTTATGGGAGCACCCTGTCACTGCTTAATTGGTTCCAAATGCTCTATTTTAGAAACTTGATCTGAAAGTGGGTATTGACACTTTTAATCCTATCTATGAAAGCAGAAAGGCATGTATGCTGCTTGTAGTCTGCTATTTGGCCCCTATCTTTTTTGTACTTCTATAAGAAAATAGATAGGATAATTTATAATGGTCAAATATTTATTGACTCATAGTTTTGTAGATGAGAAGTCCAATATCAAGGCATCAACAGGTTTGGTGTTTGTGATGTCCCAGCCTCCACTTTCAATATTTTTCCCTAATTACTGCATCTTTCCAGAGAGGAGAAAAACTTCCTCACATGGAAGAATAACAGAAAAACCAAGAGAAAGATACCACTCCTCAAATTAATTTTATTAATGGATAAAACCTATCCATGAGGGTGGAGCCCTCATGTCCTAATCACATATGCAGGCCACAAATCACCAATACCATTGCACTGTCAATAAAATTTCAAAATGTGTTTGGGAGGAGACAACATTCAAACTACCATTCTGCCTCTTGCTGCCTCAAAACTTCTGTCTTCACATACAAATATACATTCATTCAATCCTAATAGCTCCAAAATTCTTAATTTGTTCTAGCATTAGCTTATCCTTTAAATGTGAGCTTGTAAAATTTAATGTTACCTGTTTCTAAAGTAAAATTTTAGGACAGACATAAGATATACATTCTCATTCCAAGAGAGAGAAATGATAAAGAAAAAAAAAAAAAAAAAAAAGAGAAGTAGGAAACTAATTCCCATTAAATTCAAACACTAATAGATAAAATTACATTGTCATTGACTTATGGCTCTAGAAGACTTTTCTCTGACTCCATATTCCACTTTCTGAGATCACTGGAGTGGAGGTTAGCCCCAAAGACATTTGGCAACTCCACTCTAATTTCTTTAGTGGTCTTACCCCATGCAGCTACTTTTACTGGAAACTCTCCCATTGCAACCATAATTAAATTGCTTAAGGCTCTAAAGTTCTAGAATCTCAGAGACAACACTGCTCCAATGTTGGACTAAGGATTGCCTTAGTGGAGGGCTGTTTCAATAGCTCTGACTTGCAGCAAGACTCCATGGACTATCCATCATATATATATTATATATATATATATTATATATATATAATATATATATATTTAAATTATATATATATATATATAATTTTATATATTATATATATATATATATATATATTTTTTTTTTTTTTTTTTTTTGAAATATAGGCTAAATTAGCCATGGCTTCACAGCTCTGCATTACGTATGCTACAGAATTTTCACCATGTGGACACTACCAATGTTTTATGCTTGTGCCTCAAGAGAGGTGCCCTGAACTACAGTAGGAGAAATTTTGAGCCACAACTGGGGAGACGAAAAAGCACTTAACCAGAATGCAAGGAAGAAACACTTAAGGTGGTATATGGCAGTAAATGTCATGGCTCCACATTTGTCCTGAGCAGGTTCCTCTAAATTTTTGTCATCTGAAGGCCCTTGTCTAAGCCAGTGATGGGAGGAACAAAATGCATTTGGCATCAACAGAATGCCTTTGTAGTAATTATCCCTTGTTACTTTTTAAAAAATGTCCTTCCTTTTTCCTTCCTTCCATTTCTTTAAATTATCATTGACTTTTTTAAAATTTAAATTGATTAAAGGAAAACAAGTGTTTTTTGTTTTTTGTTTTTTTTCCCCTACATGGAGGGATTATGCAATGCTAAAGTCATGGTTTTCCATGTATTAATCATCAGAATAGCATACATTGTACCCCATAGTTAGGTTTTTATCCCCCACCTTCCTCCAATCTTTCCCTCCTCATAGTTTTCAATGTTCATAACCATAAGAATATATGATCATATATACCCCTATTTTAGCTCTCACTTATAAGTGATAAAATGTAGCATACGTTTTTCAAATTCTGAAATTCTTCATTTAGGATTATGGTCTCCTCTTTCATCCATGTTGCTGCAAAAAGACAGTATTCTCTATTTTTATTTATTTATTTTTTAATTAAGATTAATTTGAAAGTACAAAGAATTTGGTCACAATGTTTAGTCTATGCCAATGGTTCTCATCCTTCAAAATGCTGTGATGTGTTTTCATTGTTACAAAGGGGTTGCAACCCACAAGTTGAGAACCGCTGGTCTAGGCTGTCATTGTGTCCCGCCTCAAGGAGATGTGCCATATAAACTCATGTTCTGTATATTAAGTGGGAGCACACCAATCCTCCTCACTTCTCCTTTCATCATCCCCATATGTCCCACTCCAATGATTTAGAATTGAATTGAGTTTTTATCTTGTGTAGATCACCTACTGGCTTCATATTAGTATTGAAGATATTGGATGTTTTCTTTTCCATTTTTGTGATACTTTCCTAAGAAAATTGTGCTTCAACTCCATACAGGTTAATAGAAAAATGTAAAGTCTCCATCTTTTTATGGATGAATAAAGTTCCATGACATGTATATACCACAGTTATTAATCCATTCCTGAGTTGATGGACATTTAGGTTGTTTCCACACCTTGGCAATTGTAAATTGAAGTTCAGTAAACTAGTGCAAATGTTCCTATAATAAAATGATTTTTTTTTTCTTCTGAGTAGATACCTAGTAGTGGGATTGCAGGGTCAAATGGGAGGTCTAATTAGAGTACTTTGAGGAGTCTCCATATTCTTTCCCAAAAGGTTCTGTTAGTTTGCAGTTCCATCAACAGAGTAAAGGTGTTCCATTTTCTCCATATCTGCACTAACATCAGCAGCTTTGGGACTTTGCAATGTGGGCTCTTCTCACTGGGGTTAGGTGATAACTGAGGGTAGTTTTGATTTGAATTTCTCTGATGAAATGCATAGGTGATGGGCATTTTTTCATATTTTAGCCATTAATCTGTCTTCTTCAGAGAATAGAAGGTTCTTTTCATGTCTCTTTCCCAGTGATAGATGGGATTGTTTGATTTTTTTGTGTTAATAATTTGAGTTCTTTGTAGTTTCTAGTTATCAACCATTTGCCAGACCCATAACATGCAAATGTGTTTTCCCATTCTGAGGGTTACCTATTTGCTTTAATTGTTGTGTCCTTAGCTGTCCAGAAGCTTTTCATCTTAAGTAAGTACAATCTGTTTATCTATTTATTTTGCAGTGTTTTGCCAAGCTGGGTTTGAACCTGACACCTCCAGCATATGGGGTCAGTGCCCTATTCCTTTGAGCCACAGGCACCAC
Organism: Loris lydekkerianus; assembly: GCA_963574355.1. Taxonomy (NCBI): domain Eukaryota; kingdom Metazoa; phylum Chordata; class Mammalia; order Primates; family Lorisidae; genus Loris; species Loris lydekkerianus. Next base: position 8,202 of record CAUYPK010114784.1, read on the forward strand.
CCCCATTTGTTTATTTTTTGCTCTTGTCATGATTGCCACTGAAATTGTCCTTATAAAATCTTTCCCCCGGCTAACATCCATAGAATTTTTCCCACATTTTCATGTAGAATTTTTATCATTTTAAGTCTTAAATGTAAATTTTTCATCCATCTTGAGTCAATTTTTGTAAGTAGAGAAAGGAGGATGTGCAGTTTCAGTCTTTTACATATTTTTACCCAGTTTTCCCCAAACCATTTGCTGAATTGGGATTCTTTTCCTGAGTGAATGTTTTTGTTTTGTTTATTAAAGATCAGAAGGCCATAAGAGAGTGATTTTATCTCTTCATTTTCTATTTTTTTATGTGCCTATTTTATTACAGTACTATACTGTTTTGATCACTAAGAACTTGAATATAATATAAAGTCTGGTAAAATAATGCTTCCAGATTTGTTTTTATTATTAAGAATTACTTTGGCTATGTTTTTTGTTTGTTTGTTTGTTTGTTTGTTTTTTCTGTTTCCTTACAAAATGAATAACTATTGTTTCCAGTTCTCAGTAGTATTCTATAGGTAATTAATGGGGATTGTGTTAAATAAATCTGTAGATTTCTTTGGGTAGTATAAACATTTTAATAATGTTGATTCTTCTAAGCCAATATATTCTTCCATTTGTTAATTTCTTCTGCTATTTATTTTCTTAAGGTTTCATAATTCTTTTTGTAGAAATCCTTCCCCTCTTTTGTTAGATATATTCCTAGTTATTTCATTTTGTTGGAACCTAGTGTGAAATAAATTCTATCCTTGATTTGCTTCTCAATTTGGCATACACAAAGGCTCCTAATGTGTAGACATTGATTTTGTTCTCTCAGATGATACTGTATTTCTTGATCATGTCAAGGAGCCTGGTGGTTGAATCTCTGGAGTTCTCTAAGATCATTTTAACACCAAAGAACAAGAGTTTGACCTTCTCTCCTCCAATTTCAATGCCTTTCATGTCCTTCTCTTCTCTAATTGAATTGGCTAGAACTTCCAGCACTATGTTGAGCAGTAGTAGACATAGTTGACATCTTTGTTTGCTTCCGGTTCTAAATGGGAGTGCTTTAAGTTTTACTCCATTCAGTGTAATTTGGCTGTGGTTTTATCATAGATGGCTTCTATCAGTTTAGGAAAGTCTCATCTATGTCTAATTACTTAAGAATTTTTATCAGAAAAGGATGTTGTATTTTATGAAATTTTTCTTCTGCATCTATTGAGTGTATCATATGGTCTTTGTTTTTGCTTCTATATATGTGGTGAAATACATTTACAAATATGTATATGTTAAAACAGCCTTGCATCCCTGGGATGAATACTAGTTGATCATGATGTATAATTATTTTGACACATAGCTGTGTTCTATTTGCTAGAATTTTATTATGTTTTTTGTAGATGTTCATTTGTGAAATTGGTCTGTTGTTTTCCTTTTTCACTGAGTCCTTCTCTGGTTTTGGAATCAGGGTGATGTTTGCTTTGTCAACATATTGGGAGGTTTCCGTTTTTCTCAAAATTTCAAAATAGTTTCTTCTTGTTATTGGTCTGTTCAAGATATCTCTTTCTTTCTGGTAAGTCTAGAGAGGCTGTGTGATTCCAGGTATTTTCCATTCTATCCACATTGTAAAGTTTCTTGGCATTTAGTTTTTATAGTAATTGGAGATGATCTCTTGTATTTCTGTAATATCTGTTGTTATTTCCCCTTTTTTATATATGATAAGAGAAATCTTAGTTTCTATTTTTGGTTACTGTGTCCAAAGGTTTATCAATATTGTTATTTTGTTGAAGAACCAACTTTTTTCCATTAATTTTCTGAATGATACTTTGTTTTCAAATTCATTTTTTCTGCTTTAATTTTGGTTATTTATTTTCTTCTGGTAAGTCTGGTATTGCATTACTCTTACTTTTCCAGTTCCATGAAGTTGTTTAGTACATTGTTTTCATGTGTTCTTTTTGTTTTTTGGATTGAGCATCTATAAAATAATTTTCCTCTTAGCATTACTTTTGCAGTATTCCAAAGGTTTTGGTAGCTTGTGGATTCATTGTCATTATGTTTAAGGACTCTAATGATTTCCTCCTTTATTTCCTCCTTAATGCAGCTGTAATTTAGCATAAGGTTGTTTAGTTTCCATGACTTTGTGTAGAAATGAAAGATTTTATTGAAATTAACTTCTACCTTTATTCCTTTATGATCTGAAAAGATACAGGACATAACTTTAATTATTTTAATTTTGTTGATATTTTAATTGGGTCTTAGAATATGATCATTAGGTTGGGCGAGTTTTTTATGAGAAAGACCCCATGGGCAATTGAAGCAGTTTTAAAAATACACTATTGGGACTTGATCAAACTAAAAAGCTTCTGCATAGCCAAGAACATAGTAAGTAAAGCAAGCAAACAGCCCTCAGAATGGGAGAAGATATTTGCAGGTTATGTCTCCGACAAGGGTTTAATAACCAGAATCCACAGAGAACTTGAACACATTAGCAAGAAAAGAACAAGGGACCCCATCGCAGGCTGTCTTCTTCAGAGAAGAGAAACTTCTCTGAAGAAGACAGGTGCACAGCCTTCAGACATATGAAAAATGCTCATCATCTTTAATCATCAGAGAAATGCAAATCAAAACTACTTTGAGATATCATCTAACTCCAGTGAGATTAGCCTATATCACAAAATCCCAAGACCAGAGATATTGGCATGGATGTGGAAAAAAGGGAATACTTTTGCGCTGCTGGTAGGAATGCAAATTAATACATTCCTTTTGGAAAGATATATGGAGAACACTTAGAGATCTAAAAATAGACCTGCCATTCAATCCTGTAATTCCTGTACTGGGCATATACCCAGAAGACCAAAAATCAAATCATAATAAAGATATTTGTACCAGAATGCAGAATGTTTATTGCAGCCCTATTCACAATTGCTAAGTTATGAAAAAAGCCCTAATGCCCATCGATCCACAAATGGATTAATAAATTGTGGTATATGTACACCATAAAATTCTATGCAGCCTTAAAGAAAGATGGAGACTTTACCTCTTTCGTGTTTACATGGATGGAGCTGGAACATATTCTTTTTAATAAAGTGTCTCAAGAATGAAAGAAAAAGTACCCAATGTACTCACCCCTACTATGAAACTAATTTAGGACCTTCACATGAAAGCTATTACCCAGTTACAACCTAAGAATAGGGGAAAGGGGAAA
>CAUYPK010114787.1:0-18437 GCA_963574355.1 Loris lydekkerianus
TACAAGGGTGTATGCGAAACTTAGTAAATGTGAAATGTAAATGTCTTAACACAATAACTGGAAAATTGCCAGGAAGGCTATGTTAACCAGTGTGATGTAAATGTGTCAACCGGTCTGTGAAACTAGTGTATGATGCCCCATTATCATATCAATGTACACAGCTATGATTTAATAAAAATTAAAAAAATAAAAAATAAAGGCAAAAAAAAAAAAAAAAACTGCTTCAGTTTTTAAATTTAAAGCCAATTAAAAGTAATTAAAAGTTCCATTCCCCAGACCCACTGGACCTATTTCCTTTTTTTTCTTAAATTTCAGATTAATGTGAGGGTACAATTAGGTTACAATGCTTGGATTTTTTAGGTAAGGTCCCTGTTGTAGTTGTGTCCTGTACCTAGGAGGTGTGCCATATACCCTTATATTGTGCCCATTAAGTGGGAGCATACCTATACACCTACCCCCCTCCTTTATTCTCCCCATCTTGAATTAAATTGAGTTTTTCTCTTGTGTGGGTATGTATTAGATCATCTACTAGCTTCATATTAGTATTCAGTACATTGGATATTTGCTTTTCCATTCTTATAATATTTTATTAAGAAGAATGTGTTTTAACTCCATCCAGTTACAAATTTCAAGGGTTCAACCATACGTATGTACAGCTAAGATCTAGATGGTGGGTTTTAGGGGTAGAGCACGGTTTTCTGGTGACCTAAGGCCCTTAGAAGGCAGACACTGAATGTCTGGAAGGAGGCCACATATGAGCTAGTCTACAAAAACAGAGCCACCCTATACTACCCAAAACTTGAAGGAGAGTATCAAGACAAAAACAAATTTCAAAGGATATTAATTTGTAATAGAACAAACAAAAAAGAAAGAAAAAAAAAAAAAACCAGGGACACCAATGGACAGTTTACTGTTGTAGATAAAATGTGAATAAGGACTCACACTGGAGGTGGGAAGGAGCAATGATGGGGAGCTGCAGACCTGAGAGGCAGCTAGCTGAAAGAACTGACAAGACTGAAGAGATGGGATACAGAATAAGAGCCCCCAGCTCAGTGGTTCTCAACCTTCCTAATGCCGCAGCCCTTTAATACAGTTCCTGCCCCAGCTGAAGTTCTCAAAGGAAGATGGTTTTTGTTTGCTTGGGTTTTTGTTTTCATATTTGTTTTTTCTCCATTCTCTCCTCTATATGCATTTTATGGGGAAAATTATATAATCAAAGGAGTTTAGTCTAATGAAGACCTGTTTCAAGGACACCATTGCCAAGGGCCCGTCATTCAAGATCTACCTGAACAGGCAATCTATTACTCAAGCAATAACAAAGTTTTGCGAATTTGGATGTCAAAATATTTCTCAAGTCCTCATTTGCCTTGCCACTACCTTTCTTAGGCCAGATCTTTTACCTGGATTATTATGGCAGCTTCCTAACACTGCCTGCTTGACACTGTTTCACTCCAATCCACTCTCCAAATAGTATTCTCTCCAAACACAAATCAGATGATGTCACCTGCTTGTTTAAAATAAGTAAGAGTTACTGTATGAAGACATTTGTATTCTGCATTTAGTAAATTTCACCTGTACTCATTCCAAGATGTACCGTAGGTGTGGCCCCACCAATTAAGAAAAGGCCATGAAGACTATGTTAAACAGTTGGATGAAAATATTTCAGATTGTATATGAAACCAGCACATTGTACCCCTTGACTGCACTAATGTACACAGCTATGATTTAATTTAAAAAAGAGTTGCAACAACAAAAATAATAATAAAATAAAATAAAACAAGTCAGAGGCTTCCCGTTGTCCTCCTAGTGAACCCTTTAACGTGGTTTTGCAAGACCTTCATGATCTGGCCCCTCTTTACTTCTACAGCCTCACATTTCACTATCTGCCTCACCCACCAGGCAACTCACTGGCCCCTTTCCTATCCTCCTGATGAATTTTCCCTTTCTGATAAAACACTAATGTCTCTCTCTCCTCCTCCTCCTTACCTTCTCTCTTCTTCTAGCTCTTACTTCCTAGCCCGTCCCCTTCTTACTTCCCATCCTGAAATCATCTATCTTTGCTGATATGCTTCCTGCTTCTCCTTTATGTCACAGTTGAAACCATCTTCGGTAATCCCACAAAACTGGGTTAGAATCCTGTCTTATATACTCCCACAACTACTGAACTAACTTCATTACATTGTAATATTCCCCATGTTGGTGTTGTAATTGTTCATGTCATTTGTTCTTTTTTGTTTCCGAACTAGAAGGTAAGCTCATTACAGGCAGGGACTTTAAAAGAATTTAGCTCATAGGCGGTATAGAATAAAAATGTGTTATAAATGAATAAACTATAAATTTTAAAATTATAAGTAACTCTGACCTATGAAATGCAGAATAGTGGCAGTAAGTAGCCGTTGTGAGTGTAAAAATCCAATTAGACCTAGATTTTACCTTCTCAAAGTTTAAATCTAAAAAAGATAACTGAGAAAAATAGCAAAAATCTCAGCTGTCCATTGTTATATAAAATGGTATTTTATTATTAAAATACATTTTTCTGATTATTAGGGATTCATTGAGGGTACAAAGAACCAGGTTACATTGATTGCATTTATTAGATAAAACCCCTTTTTGTTTTTTGTTTTCTTTCTTTTTTTTTTTTTATTGTTGGGGATTCACTGAGGGTACAATAAGCCAGGTTACACTGATTGCATTTGTTAGGTAAAGTCCCTCTTGCAATCATGTCTTGCCCCCAGAAGGTGTGGCTGCTCATAGTCCCTAATCAATAGAGAAATGCAAATCAAAACCACCCTGAGATACCATCTAACCCCGGAGAGAATGGCCCACATCACAAAATCTCAAAACTGCAAATGCTGGTGTGAATGTGGAGAGAAGGGAACACTTTTACACTGCTGGTTTGACTGCAAACTAATACAACCTTTTTGGAAGGAAATATAGAGAACCCTCAAAGAACTCAAGGTAGTCCTCCCATTTGGTCCTGCAATCCCATTACTGGGCATCTACCCAGAAGGAAAAAAAAAAATCCTTTTATCATAAGGACACTTGCACTGGACTGTTTATCACAGCTGAATTGACAATCACCAAAATGTGGAAACATCCTAAATGCCCACCCACGAATGGATTAACAAGCTGTTGTATATGTATACCATGGAATACTATTCAGCCATTAAATGATAGAGACTTTACATCTTTTGTATTAACCTCGATGGAAGTGGAACACATTATTCTTAGTAAAGCATCACAAGGATGAAGAAGCAGGAATCCTATGTACTCAATTCTGATATGAGGGTTCTCCATACTTCCAAAACCAGCCTCACTCTATGCCCCTGAGGGCCAAGGCTGTAAGGAAGCTCTCCTGCTGCCAAACACTGAAAGCTCTACTCTTCCCCAGCATCTCAGTCCCAGCCTTTGGCACTGTTCACAGTCACTAGATCACTCGCCCAAAGTTTCCCAGCCCAGGCCTCACTCTGAGACCTTAAGGGTGGAGCTTGCAGGGCAGCTCTCCCATGGTGGCTGCCTGCGGTTCACAGCTGAATCATGAAAGCTCCCTTCCACCCCAGAGGCTCAGTCCCAGACCCTGGACAACACTTAAAGTCACCCACATGCTCACCCAAGTTCTCCCAAGGTAATTCAACCAAGTGCACAAGTCCAAAATAACAAAACAATCCACAGGGAAGGTCTTCCCTGTCTACAATCTAGCTGCTATTGTACCTACAGCCATGGCAGACACGGCCTCGGACCAAATGCAACCACTTGCTACTTCTCTGATGCTTTTGTCCTCCTCTTGGGGTCCAGAAGTTTCTCGATGTCTCCCTGTGTCCCCAAAGGAATGTTTCTGGGCAGAGTCCACAAGCCAGAGTCTTCTCTCTGCTTGGAGTCTTCTCTCCTCAATCTCACCAGGCCTGTTTGCAAAGAAGCTATTACTCAGCCACCATCTTGCTCCACCCTTAAAATACATTTTATTGGGCAGCACCTGTGGCTCAAAGGAGTAGGATGCTGGCCCCATATGCTAGAGGTGGCGGGTTCAAGCCCAGCCCCAGTAAAAAAAAAAAAAAAAAAAACTAACAAAAAAAATACATTTTATTATAGCTACAGAACATGTTAATGTAAGAAGCTGGGGGAATAATACATAGAAACTCTCTACATTATGTTCGCAACCTTTTAAGAGCAAATCTAAAATGGTTCCAAATTTTAAAGTTTTTAAAAATGCTTTTTCCTATGCATTCTCTCCTTACCTATGTAACGCCCTTTGAAAAAGGAATTTCACAAAAACATCATGCCAAAAGAGATAAGAATCTGAACACTTTCCTAAATTAATATTAAGGATTTCAGATATATTTGGAATACCTAAACTATCCTCTTCATTGCATTACCAAATGAGCCAAACGTGTCATAATCAGTTTGGTCTTTATAACTTTTTTCTTGCTGTGAAGAGCAGGTATAGAAAATTAAGATATTTTCACCAGAAACGGTTTTGATTCTCAAAATTCCATAATGTCTACAATGGCCAAAATACTATTTTTAGTTAAGAAACTGCCATGTCAATTTTGTTGAAATACACTATAATTGTATCACAGTTCAATAATAGGTTATGTCTCAATTATAGAAAGTCCTGAAGAGAGAAGAAAAAAGTCATGAAAAGCAAAGCCCCATGGTGAAGGTATAAGCTTGATAAAAGCAAGTTAGGGAAAAATATCTAATTTCAATTATATTTTAAAATACCTGTTCAGAAAATGCTGCCTTCTAACAGATTAACCCTCAGTCATACAGCTGACAAATAGTTATAACATATGATACCACATATAACCTAACAGAATGAGACAAAGCATTTAATATAATTTAGATATACGTATAATCCAATTATTTAAACAGATAGTTATTCTGGTTCTCTTTTAGTTTGCTACAAATTCACATGGAGATTTACTTATTGTCTGAGGAGTCTTGTTAAACCCCCAGGGCTGAGGTCAATGGGTGTCAAGTGTCTAGTCATTCTAAAGACAGATACAGCTTAGTGAGAGGTGGCCAGACTGGTATAGTGACCACCACCCACCTCCTGTTTATTTAAAAGAAACCCAGAGACACTTTTAAAAAATAAGAAGAAAGGTGATGCCCAACATCAAAAGAGATGACATCATCCTAGTACTTTGTTTTCTCTCTCATGGGAACATTTTTTACTCCCTCAACCCAGGTCAAGGGGGCAGCAAGAAAATCCTTGCAGGGGTCCTCAAACTGAGGCCCATGGGCCACATGAGGCAGTGTGATTGTATTTGTTCCCATTTTGTTTTTTTACTCCAAAATAAGATATGTGCAGTGTGCATAGGAATTTTTTTTAAACAACACTATAGTTTGTGCATAGTTGTTTTTTTTTTTTTTTTTTTTTAAACTATAGTCCGGCCCTCCAACAGTCTGAGGGACAGTGAACTGGCCCCGGTTTAAAAAGTTGGAGGATGCCTAAAGTTTAGGGAGATGGAAGAAAGCCTATCAGAAAGGTAGGACATTTCTCCCCGCAGCTGGGGCTGCAGAATTATACATATTTGCAGTTTGCCCTCTGCCACCAAAGTGGAGCAAGAGAGTTCTTGGGAAAACCAATTCCAGACCTCCAAAGAACAACAAATCTAGTGCCAGATTGTCCTTTGGAGAGGTCTCAAAGCTTCCCCCTGACAGATGGGAGAGAAGGAAGCAGTGGGAGAAACTGTACTTCCAAGACTGATTGGTAGGTACAAGGGTTACAGGTTTCTCTGTAGGCCAAGTAGATGCTGTGGGAAGTAGTCAACTGTGCTGATCATCTGATCCTCCACAGATGCCAGGGAGAAAATGGGCTAGGGAAGCCAGCACTTTTTCTGGTGTAGCTTTCCCATGTGTTATTACAATAAGTGATTAAATACTTGAGTGTTGCTTTCATTTCAGCTTGTTATCTTATTCAGCTATTCTGACACCTGGGAACTCAGCTGCTGCTCCCAACAGAAACTGAGGCCAACAGGGGTCAACTAGGCTAATATTCTTAGCCAGTAAGAGGTGGATCCCAGAGTTGAAACTTAGCTGTTTTCTGTATTCTTATTCTAATAATATACATGGTTAGCTGAACATAGTTAAACCCACAAGATGATCCAGTCCATACAAAGTTCACAAGATGGTAAACATTAACCTAAGACTTGCTACTTATTCCAAATAATACACAGGGTTCTGGTATTAATTTTTGATCTGCAGCTTCCTGAAGGAGTTCAGAAATAGGGCCAAATGCATGATAATAGTGACAGGTGAGACCTTGTGTCTGTTGAGGGAAAGAACGTTCTCCTAGTTCTACAAACTATAGAAAATTCCCATTAGCTTTATTTCCAGATTTGCTTCCTTTGACTAAGAAAATGTTGCCTGCTCTTTTTACCTGGAAAGAATTTTCTCTCACTACTCTGAACCATGGTGGGGTTTGACTGTGAAAATGAGGATCACTATATTTGGTGTTAACTTTGTATCTGGGTATATATATTCAGTAGCGTCTAGACAGGATGTAGCCTGAAAAATTATTCTACTTTTTTTTTTTTAAGACATAGGGTCTTGCCTGTCATATTACCATGTAATACATTCTATTATGCATTTGGTCCTATTTCTGAACTTTCTATTTTGTTGTGGTGGGTGTCTATTTGTCCACTTGGAACACTTTTATTGATTTCGCTACATATTTTAATATCCAGTACAGTATATCATCCCCAACCCCTGTCATGCTTTTCTTTTTTCAGAGTTCCCATGGCTTTTCTAGCTTGCAAATTATTCCAGAGTTTTAGAATCAGCTTAACTTGTTTCTTAGAAAGCCTACTAGTGTTTTTTTTTTGGGGGGGAGGGGGAGAATACAAACTAACACAAAGAGAGCTGACATTTTAGTGATGTTTATTTTTCCTATCCAAGAATATGATGTGTATTACTATTTGTAAAGCCTTTTCTGAAATGTTTTAGCACTATTTAAATGTTTCCCTTATTTAGGTCTTACACATTTCTTTTTATGGGCACTTTTTTGTTTTTATTGTAATTATGATATTTGAAGACAATAGATTGTGCTGAACTTTTCAATACCTGAAAGTGAGATTGCTCTTCAGTACCTTAAAGTACCAAAGAAACTATAAGGATAAGCTACAGATACTGTTTGAGGGCAGAGAAGGAAGAATGCTATCATGGAGTGCAGCACAAAGAAAAAGTTTTTCACAAAATAGAATACATTCATTGAAAGGGTTCAAACTGAGAGTCCTTCTTGACCACTCCTTCTCCTTTCATTGGCCCTCAAATCCATGGTTGTAACTAAGGGTGGGCATAGAAAACACATTTGTAGCTTTAGTACACACAGCCAGGCTCTACACCAGTGGTTCTCAACCTTTCTAATGCCATGACCCTTTAATATTTCTCATGTTGTAGTGACCCCCAACCATAAAATTATTTTCATTGCTATTTCATAACTGTAATTTTGCTACTGTTAAGAATCATAGTGTAAATATCTGATATGCAGGATGTATTTTCATTGTTACAAAGGGGTCACGACCCACAGGTTGAGAACTGCTACTCTACACTTTATAATTCTGGTTCAGATCTAGAGGAAATTTCAGCATATATGGGCATACCTCCCAGATATTTAAGGTTCAGTTCCAGAGTACTTCAATAAAGTGAAAGTTGCAATAAAATGAATGTCACAATAAAGTGAATCACACAAAACTTTTTAGTCTCCCAGTACATATAAAAGTTAAGTTTACTCTAAACTATAGTCTATTAAAGTGTGCAATAGCATCGTGTCTAAGAAAAATATGTACATTCCTTAATTTAAAATAGTTTATTGATAAAAAATGCAAACAATCATCTGAACTTCCAGCAAGTTATAATCTTTTTGCTGGTGGAGTGTCTTGCCTCGATGTTGACGACTGCTGACCAATCACAGTGGTGGTTGCTAAAGGTTGGGGTGGCTATAGCCATTTCATAAAATAAAACAATGATGTTTACCACAGTGATTGACTTCCTTTCACAAAAGATTTCTCTGTAGCATTTGATGCTATTTGATAACATTTTACCAACAGAACTTCCTTCAAAATTGGAGTCCATCTTTTCAAATCCTGCCACAGCTTTATCAGCTAAGTTAATGTAATATTCCAAATCCTTTGATTTCATTTCTACAATGATTATAGCATCTTCACCAGTAGATTCCAGCTCATGAAATCACTTTTGTTGGTCATCCATAAGCAACTCCTCACATACTCAAGTTTTATCATGAGGTTGCAGCAATTAAGTCACATCTTTAGACTCCACTTCTAATTCTAGTTCCCTTGCTATTGCCAACATACCTGCATTTACTTCCTCCAGTGAAGTCTTGAATTCCTTGGTCATCCGCGAGGGTTTGAATCAACTTCTTCCAAACCCGTCTTAATGTGGATATTTGACCTCCTTCTATGAATCATGAATGTTCTTAACAGCATCTAAAATGGGGGATTTTTTTCAAAAAGTTTTCAATTTACTGAGCCTAGATCCATCAGAGAAATCGCTACCTATAGCAAGTCATAGACTTACAGAATGTACTTTGTAAATAATAAGACTTTAAAGTAACAACTACTCCTTGATCCAGAAGCTGGAGAATAGATATTGTTAGCAGGCAGAAAAAACTTTAAATTCCTTGTACATCTCTGTCAGAGCTCTAGGTACCCAGTGTCAATGAGAAACAATATTTTTTCTTTATTGTTTGGGATTCATTAAGGATAAAAAAAAAAAAATAGGTTACACTGATTGTGGTTGTTAGATAAGGTCCACCTTGTAATTGTGTCCTGCCCCCAAGAGTTGTGCCATACACCATGACCCCCCTCCCACCTCCCCTCTACCAGCTCCCTCCTTCCCCTACCTCCCACCTTATATTAGATCATCTACTATCTTCATATTAGAATTGAGTACATTGGATTCTTGCTTCTCCATTATGATGCTTTTCTAAGAAGAATGTGTTCCACCTCCATCCAGGTTAATACAAAAGATGTAAAGTCTCCATCTTTTTAATGGCTGAAAGTATCCATGGTATACATATACCACAGCTTGTTAATCCATTCCTAGGATGGTGGGCATTTAGGTTGTTTTGACGTATTGGCAATTATAAATTGAGCTGCAATAAAGTCTACTGCAAATTTTTTTTCTTCTAGGTAGATGCCTAGTAAAGGGATTACATGATCAAATGGGATGTCTAATTTCAGTTTTTTAAATATTCTCCATATTTCCTTCCAAAAAGATTGTATTAATTTGTGTTCCCACCAGCAGTAAAAAAGTGTTCCATTCTTTCCACATCCACACCAGCATCTGCAGCTTTGAGACTTTGTGATGTGGCCTATTCTTGCTGGGTATAGATGACATCTCAAGGTGGTTTTGATTTGCATTTCTCTCATGGTAAACAATGAGAATTTTTCAAATATTTCCTAGCCATTTGTCTGTCTTCATCAGAGAAGTTTCTGTTCATATCTCTTGCCCAGTGGTAGATGGGATTGTTTACTTTTTTTTTTTAATTGAGCTCTCTGTAGATTCTAATTATCAACTCTTCGTCAGATTCATACCCTGCAAATATATTTTTCCATCCTGAAAATTGTCTTTTTGCTATTCTGTGTCCTTAGCTGTGCAGAAGCTTTTCAGCTTAATTAAGTCCCATTTCTTAATAGCTGTTGTTGCTGCAATGGCCACTAAAGCCTTTGTCATAAAATCTTTGCCCAGTACAACATCATCAAGAGTTTTGCCCACACTTTCTTCCAAGATTTTTGTGTCTTAGATTTAAGTCTCTTATCCATCTTGAGTCTATTTTTGTAAGGGGTGAAAGGTGTGGGTTGAGTTTCAGTCTTTTATATGTGGTTATCCAGTTCTCCCAGCACCATTTGTTGAATGGGAATTCTTTTCTGCACTGTATGCTTTTGTTAGGTTTATCAAAGATCCAATGGCAAGTAGACACTAGTTTCAACTCCTGGTTTTCTATTCTATTCCATGTGTCTATGTCTCTATTTTTGTGCCAATACCATGCTATTTTCATTACTGTGGACTTGTAATATATAGCCTGAAGTCTGGCAGGGTGATGCCTCTGGCTTTGTTTTGATTACTAAGAATAGCATTACCTATATGGGGTTTTTTTGTGGTCCAAACAAAACAAAGTACTATTTTTTCTAGCTCTTCAAAATATGATGTTGGTACTTTAATGGGATTACAATGAGCTGTACATTGCTTTGAGTCGAATAGACATTTTGTGAATGTTGATTATTCCCAGTCAAGAGCGTGGTATGTTCTTCCATTTGATAGTGACTTCTGCAATTTCTTTTCTTAGGGTTTCATAATTCTCCTTGAAAAGATCTTTCATCTCTTTTGTTAGGTATATTTCTAAGTATTTCATTTTCTTTGAAGCTACTGTGAAGGAAATTGTGTCACTGATTTGCTTCTCAACTTGGCTGTTATTGGCACATACAAAGGCTACTGATTTGTAGACATTGATTTTTACACTGAGACAGACGTTACTGTATTTTCTGATGGCTTCCAGGAGTTTTGTGGTTCAGTCTCTGGGTTTTTCTAAGCATACGATCATATCATCAGCAGAGGTTCATCTCCTCTGCCCCAATTTGGATGCCCTTTATATCCTCCTCTTGCATGATTCCATTGACTAGAACTTCCAGCACAATGTTGAATAATAGTGGCTATAGTGTACAACCTTGTCTGGTTGTAGTTCTAAGTGGAAAAGCTTTCAATTTTACTCTAGTCAGTATGTTGCTGTGGATTTTTCATAGATGGCGTCAATCAGCTTAAGAAATGTGCCACCTATTCCTAGTTTCTTTCTTTCTTATATATTTTTGTTGTTGTTGTTCTTTTTAATTTTTTAAAACTTTTTTTTTTTTTGGTTGAGGAACAGTTTACATACATATGATGAAATGCACAGATCTCAAGCATTCCAGTTTGATTAATTTCAGCAGATCCAGATATCCATGTAACTGATATTTCTATCACTACATAAACAATTTCCTTCACTCCACAAAGTTCGCTTATACACCTTCCCCAGTCAGTTCCCACCCACCCCCAAAGCCAACCACTGATTTTTTCCATCACAGATTATTGCCCTCATCATTTTGCTCACCATCTTCATATAGAATAGAGATCTATTTTTTACAGTTTTACAGGCGTCAGAACATCCAAGGGCAATGGCCCCTCATCTGTTGAGGGATTTCTTGCTTTGTTAACTCTTGGGTAAGGCAAAACAGAGTGGAGGAACCGAGTAGAATACATTCTTGTATCAGAAACTGTCTTAATGATGGATTAATCTACTTCCCTCATGATCTAATCACCTCTTTAATATCCGACCTCTCGACACAGTTGCATTGGGGATTAAGTTTCTAACACATAAACTCTGGGGGACATATTCAACCCATGGCATAAGCTTTGCAGTACTATTTGACATTCTAAATTACATGCAGTACTTTCACATAAATAAAAATTAACAAAATTTTGTAAAAAGGAAGGAAGGGAGGAGGAAAAGAGGAAAACCATGAAGTGGAGCAGGATGTAGGGACACTGAGTGAATTGAATTTCCTTTACTTTTCTATTTGAAGGAAAAGATGGCAGATTAGAATAAAAATATGGAAAATAGCCTTGGGGCAGTGTCATTCACAAATTAGGTAATCAGATCATAAGAAGGCCATATATCTAAGAATCAATAGTCTTTAATGTTGAAAGTAGATTATGGGGAGTTGATCAGGATTTCAAAGTACTCATTATCCTAGGAACCCTTCAGATTAATGTTTCTTGTGGGGAGGGAAAGTAGGGGAAGTTATTAATTGGTATAGAGTTTCAGATTTCCAAGATAGCAAAGTTTTAGTTCTGTTTCAAAACAATGTGAATATAGTTAGCATTTTTAAACAGTACACTTTAAAAAAAGATGGTAAATTTTAAGACCACAATAAAAAAGTTTGCACAAAAATAAATGAATGGAAGATTCAATGGTTCTTAAGAAAACTTCACTTTGAAAATATTTGTTTATTCATAACTTTTATAACAATTTTATTAAGCATAGCTAATTATAAATAAACTTGCAGATACAGCTTTTAAAAGATTTACATTCATCCAGGAATTTTCCAAATGCCTCTTATTTTCAAGACCTCTCCAGGGTCTAGAGATAAAAATGTAAACATGATGTCAACTTTGCCCTTAAAAAGTTCATCATCTATAAGAAATATTTTCAAATATTTTGATAAGTCAGATAGATTCTATTTGACTTACAAAAGCAATTAATTTATATATTTTTAAAAGTCGAATTCTAAAGTGACATTAAATTTGTTATACTTGCCTGTATTTTTATTTAATTAATAATAATGTTACACACACTTTCCAAACATTTCCTTAGAGGTCCATATTTAATTTCAGGTATTTTCTAAATCACTTTGGTCAGAAATACTTCTGAATTATATTTGAAATAGCAGCACTGACTTACTCCTGTAACTTTTTTTTTTTTTTTTTGAGATAGTCTTCCTATGTCACCCTTGGTAGAGGGCCAAGGCGTCACAGCTCACAGCAACCTCAAACTCTTGGGATTAAGCAATTCTCTTGCCTCAGCCTCCTGAGTAGCTGGGACTACATATGCCCCCCACAATGCCCGGCTATTTTTTGATTAAAGTTTTCATTGTTGTTTGGCAGGCCTGGACTGGGTTCAAACCCGCCAGCTCCAGTGTTATGTGGCCAGCACCCTAGCTGCTAAGCTACAGGCACTGAGCCATATTCCTTTTTTCTTAAGTGTTCTTGTTAGAAGAGAATGCTGGATTTCATCAAATACTTTTTCTGCATGTATTGTGAGGATTATGTAGTTTTTGTTTTTGCTTCTATTGATATGTATTACATTTACAGATTTGCTTTAAAGCCTACTTGATCATGATGCATAATTTTTTTAATGTGTAGCTGCAATCTATTAGCTAAGATTTTGTTGAGTATTTTTGCAACAATATTCATTAGTGAAACTGGTCTCTAGTTCTCCTTTTTCATCGGATCCTTTCCTGGTTTTGGAATCAAGGTGATGTTTGCTTCATAGAATGTGGTGGGGAAGATTCCATCCTTCTCAATGTTTTGAAATAAGTTCTGCATTATAGGTACAAGCTCATCTTTAAAGGTTTTATAGAATTCTGATATGAAGCCATTTGGTTCCCAGCTTATTTTTTGTTGGAAGCTTTTTTATTGTTTCTGTAATCTCAATGCATGATATTTGTCTATTCAAGAGATTTACTTCTCCCTGGTAAAGTCTAGGAAGATGGTGTGATTCCAATTAATAGTCCATTTCCTCCATATTGTGAAATTTTGGGGCATAAAGTTTTTGGTAGTAGTCTGAAATAATTTCTTCTGTGGTATCAGTTGTGATTTGTCCCTTTTCATTTCTCATTGAGGTTATTAAAGATTTTAACTTTTCTATTTCTGGTAAATCTAGCCAATGGTTTATCAGTTTTATTTATCTTTTCAAAGAACCAACTTTTTATTTCATTAGTTTTCTGAATGATTCTTTTATTTTCAGTTTCATTTATTTCTGATTTAATTTTGGTTCTTTCTTTCCTTCTGCTAGGTTTGGGATTGGATTGCTCTTCCTTTTCCATTTCTTTAAGATGATTTATTAGGACATCAATGTACTCTCCTTCTGTTTTTCAGATATAGACATCTAACGTGATACATTTCTCTCTGTGGACTGATTTTGCAGTATCCCACGTTTTGGTAGCTTGTGTGTTCATTGTTGTTGCACTCAAGGAAGTTAATGATTTCCTTTTTCATCTCTTCCTTGACCCAACTGTCATTCAGCATAAGATGATTTAATTTCCATTCCTTTGTGTAGGGATGACAGTTTTTATTAGCGTTCCACCTTTATTGCCTTGAGGACTGAGAAGATGCAAGGTACAATTTCCATTCTTTTGATTTGGTTGAGGTTTTATGTCCTAGGATATGATCTATTTAGGAGGATGTTCCATGGGTGAACGAACAGAACGTATATTATTTAGCTTTGGGATGGAGTGTTCTGCACAAGTCTATTAAGCACAATTGTTCTAGGGTCACATTTAAGTCCCTTTTATTTTTGAGTTTTGTTTAGAGCATCTATCCAGCTTTATAAGTGTTAAATTCCCTTGCTATTATAGTGTTATAGGATATAATATTGCTCAGACTAATTAAGGTCTGTTTCAAGAATCTGGGAGCATTTAAGTTGGGTGCATATTTAGAATTGAAATTTCCTCTTGATGTTTTGTTCCCTTGACCCACATGAAGTGTCTATTTCTTTTTTTACTTTAGTTGGTTTAAATCCTCTTGTATCTGAAATTAAGATTGCAACCCCTCCTTTCTTCTGATTCCTATTCACCTGAAAAATTATTTTCCATCCCTTAATCCTGGGTTTTACTTTGTCCTTTGAGGGTAGGTGTGTTTCCTGCAAGTAGCAAATGGATGGCTTGTGCTTTTTATCCAATCAGCCAGTCTATGCCTCTTCAGTGGTGAATTCAAGCCATTAACATTTATTGAGAGAACTGATAAGTATGGTGGAGTTCTATTCATCTATTTTGTGAAAGTCCATTGCTTAGTTTTATCATTTGCATCATTGTGTAAGCTGGGTTCTGTCTTTTAGTTTCCGGATTTTGTTTTGCTGGTGGTCCATTGTGATGGTCAGTGTGTAGAATAGGTCTAAGTATTTCCTGTAGAGCAGATCTTGTGGAAAACTTCGTCAGTGTTTGCATATCACCAAATGATTTTATTTCTCCATCAATTTTAAATCTTAGCTTAGCAGGATACAGAATTCTGGGCTGGAAATTTATTTTAAGTTGTTTAAAGGTAGATGACCATTCTCTTCTGTCTTGGAAAGTTCCATTTGAGAAGTCTGCTGTCACCCTAATGGATCTGCCCCCAAAGGTCAATTGGCGCTTACTCCTGGCTGCTTGCATAATTTTCTCTTTTGTCTTGACTTTGGACAGGTTCATGACAATGTGTCTTAGAGAAACTCTATTTGAGTTCAGATGACCTAGGGTTCACTATCCCTCTGAAAGGAATGTGTGAGAATCTTTGGTGATAATTGGGAAATTTTCATTTATGTTATTCTCTAATAGGGCTTCCATTCCTCTGGAGTGTCCTTCTTTCTCTTCTGGTATAACTTTAATTCTTATGTTTGAATGCTTTATGAAGTCCCATAATTCTCTCAGTGAACGTTCTAGTTTTTTTTTTTTTTTTCTGCCTCTTTAAATGAATATGTTAGTTATCTCAAGAGCTTTATCCTTTACCTGTATACTCTTCATTCTGCATGGTCTAATCTGATATCAATACTTTCTACTGCATCTTTATGTTCCCTAATTGACTGCTTCAATTCCTTAAGTTCTGCTATATCCTTTCTATATACTTCATATTGTTCTTCTCTTATTTGATTCTGTTTTTGGATTTCCTTTTGGATATTTTCCACTTTCTCAGTAATTTCCTTCCTTGTTTTTACCACCCATATTTTAAATCCCCTTTCTGTCATTTCTAACATTTCTTTATAGGTAGAATCCTCTGCAGTAGCTATTTCATGATCCCTTGAGGGGTTGCTCTGTTCTGGTTTTTCCACAATGACAGAATTTCTCTGCTGTTTCTTCCTCCTGAGTGTTTTCTTTTTGTCTGTTTCCTTGCCCTACTTTTTCCTATCACTTCCTCCTGCTCTTTAAGTTACTGTGCCTCTGATCTAAGAAGCTGAAGTATCCTTTTGGTAAAGAATTAAAAGAAAGAGTGAAGAGCAAGAAGGGATAAAAGATAAAATAAGAGAAAAGAGAAAGGAAAGGGGGGGAGTAAAAGAGAAGAGTGGCAAAAAGCAGAGAGGAACAGAAAGAGAGAAACAGGAGTAATAGCAGTGTACAGTAGGGTACTTGAACCACATCCATAAATCCCAACCCCTGGGGGACTGGGTTGGGTGGGTCCCTCAAGGTCTGGAGCTCTTTACCAGCCCGAGTAGGCACAAGACCTCACTTCCACCAAATAGAGAAAACAAAAATATTATAAATCAAAGTAAAACAAACAAAAAACCTTAAGAGATAGAACTGGGGGGGAGGCAAGTAAGAGGCCAGAAAAACTAGCAAAAATCCATCCCTTATTATTATTAAAGAGGGAAACAATGAAAAATTACAATTACATGAGAAAAAAAGAAAGTTAAAAAAAGAGAAAGGAAAATCTAGGGGGGAAATGTTGAAGAAATTAAGAATGGAGAAGCATGAATCCTATGTACTCAATTTTGATATGAGGACAATTAATGACAAATAAGGTCAGGGGGGGGAAGCAGAGAGAGGGAAGGAGGGAGAGGGGTGAGGCCTTGGTGTGTGCCACACCTTCTGGGGGCAAGACATAATTGCAAGAGGGACTTTACCCAACAAATGCAATCAGTGTAACGTGGCTTATTGTACCCCCAATGAATCCCCAACAATAAAAAAAAATGAAGTTTTAACTGAAAAAAAAAATTGTTTTGCAGAAATTTTTTAAAAACCTAGCTAGGCTCATTAAGTAGAATAGATGACACCACACCTTCTTTGCATGCCACATCTAGAATTTGATCTTTATTATACAGGTAATGGAGGCCAGGCACAATGGCTCATGTCTATAATCCCAGCACTTTGGGAGGCCAAGGTGGGAGGATTATTTCCCTTGAGGCCAGAAGTTTAAGACCAACCTGGGCAACATAGCAAGGTTCCATCTCTCCAAAAACAAATATAAGCCAGGTGTGGTGGTGTGTACTTGTAACTTTACTACCAGCTACTAGGGAGACTGAGGCAGAAGGATCACTTGAGCCTGGCAGCTCAAGCTTAAAGTGAGTTATGATGACGCCACTGTACTCCAACCTGGGTGACAGTGAGACCATGTCTCTATCTAAGAAAAAAAAAAGAAAGGAAAAAGAAAGAGAAAAGTAATGGAAAGCCAGTGAACAGACACTGAAACAACAGAAAGATGAATGGATTTAGCAAATGTCTGCTTTGACAAGACAACTATGGCTGTGATTTAAAGAACAGAACTGGAAGGAAACAAGAGTGAAAACATGGAGACAAGTTGGGAAGCTACTGAAACACTCCAGGTATGAAATATGGCAGCATGGAATAGGGAGTAGCAACAAAGATGAAAAAAACTCCATAAAATGTAAAAAATATTTAGGAAGAGATTGACCACTAAAGTCCTCTAGAAACAGGTTTTTTTTATTTTTTTTGTTGCCTTTAGAACGACGTATCCCCCTTCTTCCACCATACCCTTCATTTTATAAGTTTTAAAACTAATTTAATGAATAAATATATTCATTTCCAAGGGTTGCTGTAATAAAATACCAAAAACTAGGTAGCTTAAAACTGAAGAAATTCATTCTTTCACAGTTCTGGAGGCTAGAAGTCTGAAACCAAGGTGTTGGCAGAGCCAGCCTCCTCGGAATCCAGGAAGGCAATCCTTCCTTGCCCCTTCTAGCTTCTGGTGATTTGCAGGCAGTCTTTGGCTTGAAGCTGCATAACTCTAACCCTTCCTTTCATTTTCATGGAATACTCTGTGTTCTTGTATTCACCTGGCCACCTTCTTCTTACAAGGACACCACCCAACTAAATCTACAGATTTAATGCAATCCCTATTACAGCACAATTGTCATACATTAAAGAAGTTGAAAAAATAGTACTTCGTTTTCTATGGAATCAGAAAAAAAACCTCGAATAGCAAATACATTACTCAGAAATAAGGACAAATCAGGAGACATCACATTACCAGACTTCAGGCTATACTATAAATCTATAGTGATCAAAACAGCATGGCACTGGCACCATAACAGAGCAGTAGATTTATGGAACAGAATAGAGAACCAAGAGATGAACCCAGCTACTTATTGTCATTTGATCTTTCACAAGCCTATCAAAAATATTCAGTGGGGGAAAGACTCCCTATTTAACAAATGGTGCTGGGTGAACTGGCTGGCAACCTGTAGAAGACTGAAACTGGACCTACACCTTTCACCATGAACAAAAATTGATTCTCATTGGATAAAAGATTTAAACTTAAGACATGAAACTATAAAAGTACTGTAAGAGAGTGCAGGGAAAACACTTGAAGAAATTAGCCTGGGAGAACATTTTATGAGGACGACCCCCAGGCAACTGAAGCAACACCAAAAATACACTACTGGGATCTGATCAAACTAAAAAGCTATTGCCCAGCCAAGAGCACAGTAAGTAAAGCAAACAGAAAACCTTCAGAATGGGAGATGATTTTTGCAGGTTATGCTTCTGATAAAGGTCTGATAACTAGAATCTACAGAGAATTCAAACTAATCAATAAGAAAAGAATAAATAACCCTATTTCTATGTGGGCAAGAGACTTGAACAGAAACTTCTCTGAAGAAGACAGGCACATGGCCTACAAACACATGAAAAAATGCTCATCATCTTTAATCATCAGAGAAATGCAAATCAAAACTA
>CAUYPK010114789.1:0-18503 GCA_963574355.1 Loris lydekkerianus
GTGCCTGTAGTCCCAGCTACCTGGGAGGCGGAGGCAGGAGAATCGCTTGAGCCAAGGAGTTGGAGGATGCTGTGAGCTGTGATGCCACAGCACTCTACCCAGGTGACAGCTTGAGGCTCTGTCTCAAAAAAAAAAAAAAAATAAAAAAAAAAAATAAAGAAAGAGAAGGAGTTATAAACTATATCTGGGGTGTTTGCATTTTAATAGAAGATTTCAACATTGTAAAACTTTCAATACTAACTTAAAATATGTCTTTAAGAATAGAGCTCTTATAAGGTGCAGATATAAGTTGACTATTCCTTTTCCTAAATGCTTGTGACCAGAAGTGCTCTGGATTTTTTATTTTTTCATATTTGTAACATTTCAAATACATAATGAGATATTTTGGAGATGGGACCCAAATCTAAACATAAAATTCACTTACATTTTATATATAGTTTGAAGCTAATATTTTTGTGTGTAAAACAAAGCTTAAATATATTGAACCATCAGAATGTAAAGATGTCACTGTCTCACCACCTAGGTGTGCAATCTGTAAATGTTTGGCATCACCATCATTCCTGAGTCTGAATTCATCTCTTGCACTTATTCACACACAAGTACTTAACAGTAAAAAAAAAAAAAAAAAAAGACATTCCATTAATACAGGGAAAAAATAATGTGTTAAGAGTAACTAAGTAGCACATTAGCATCACCAGAATACTTGTAGCAGCTATTAAATAAAAGCAACAACAAACCAGAGCAAACTTTCAGTCTCTACCTCCAATGCAGGTTTGGGGTTTTGGGTTTTTGTTTTGCTTTCTTTTTTTTTTTTTTTTTCCTTTGGTAAGAAGAAACATAGAAGCAGTGAGAGTCCAAAATGGGTTTTTCAAATATCTTTTCCTGAGTCAGCTGCCTCATTTGTTTTTGGAGAAGCCACTATGCTGGCATCCTAGCATAATCAGGACCGGGTTGGCATGAGCAAAGCCCAGAACACCAACAGCTGTTTTTGGCTGCTGTTCTCCCAGCACTGTAGAACTTCCTACCTACTATTGAACTCATCTGCCAATTAACAACAATTTTTGTCTTAGAAGTTCTTCTTTCATTTTATAAACTGACAAGGTTTCTTGTTGTCTTATGAATGTACACTACTTTGGTCCTGTAATAAGCACATTACACATTTTCACTATGTCATCAAGAGGCACTTTTTCTGCAGTGTTAACAATGTCATGTTATCATCATTATTGTGATGATCATGCTATTTTAGAACCAATTCATTTATTTTACCACAGCTTAATACATGAACAACTGGAGCCTCATTACCAATGTTAAAAACCTCTTTGATATCCACTTCTTCCATTTTTATTTTTATTGTTGGGGATTCATTGAGGATGATACAAAGAATGAGGCTACATTGATTGCATTTGTTAAGTACAGTCCTTCTTATAATTGTGTCCCACCCCACAAAAGGTGTGTAACACACCATGACCCCCACCCTCTTCCCTCCTTCTTTCTCTCTGCTGTCCATTCTCCCACCCCCACCGCATACTAGGTCATTATTGTCCTCATACCAGAATTGAGTACATAGGATTTTTGCTTCTCCATTCTTGTGATGCTTTACTAAGAATAATGTTTTCCACTTCTATCCAGGTTAATACAAAAAATGTAAAGTTTCCATTTTTTAATGGCTGAATAGTATTCCATGGTATACATATACTATGGCTTGTTAATCCATTCCTGGGTTGGTGGGCATTTAGGCTGTTTGCACATTTTGGCAATTGTAAATTAAGCTGTGATAAATAGTCCAGTGCAAGTGTCCTTATGATAAAAGAATTTTTTTTCTTCTGGGTAGATGCCCAGTAACAGGATTGCAGGATCAAATGGAAGGTCTAGCTTTAGTTCTTTGAGGATTCTCCATATTTCTTTCCAAAAAGGTTGTATTAGTTTTCAGTCCCACCAGCAGTGTAAAAGTGTTCCCTTCTCTCCACATCCATGTCAGCATCTATAATTTTGAGATTTTGTGATGTGGGCCATTCTCACTGGGGTTAGATGATATCTCAGAGTGATTTTTGATTTGCATTTCTCTAATAATTAAGGATGATGAGCATTTTTTCATCTGTTTGTTAGCCATTTGTCTGTCTTCTTTAGAGAGGGTTCTATTCATCTCTGTTGCCCAGTGATATAACGGATTGTTGGCTTTTACTGGTGGAATTTAATGGTATCTTTTTTGCATATGTAAGAAGGTCAGATATCATTTTTTTTTAAATTTGACATATGAAATCATTCAAAGTCACTGCCTTATGCATCATCATCACTTATCACAGGTTCAGGCCAAAGATTGCACCAGGCATGCACTATTATATCTTTAGTCACTGTGTTTGCTCGCTTCTGTCCACATCCACACAGGCATCAGCAGTTTGGGGACTTTGTGATATAGGCTAATTTTAGTAGAGTTAGGTGATATCTCAGAGAGGTTTTGATTTGGATTTCTTTGATAATTAAAGATGATGAGCATTTTTTCATGTGTTTGTTGGCCATTGCCTATCATCTTCAGAGAATTTCTGTTCAAGTCTCTTGCCCACTAGATTTTATGAGGACAACCCCTCTCCCTGGCAATTTCATCAACACCAAAAATAAATAACTGAGATTTCATCAAGCTAAAAAGCTTCTGCACAGTTAAGGGAACTACAAACAAAGCAAACAGACAGCCTTCAAAATGGTAGAAGGTTTTGCATGTTATGAATCTGACAAAAGCCTAATATCTAAAATCTACAGAGAATTCAAATTAAACATAAAATAACAAGTTATCTGGGACTTTTAATTAGCATCCTTGAAAACAGTGAGGATGCAAGCTTTTGCCTCTAATGTAAAACAAAGCTTTTGTGATATATGAAGTTCAAGTTTACACTTTTGCATGCCTGTTTCATTAGCACATCTTAGCATAGCTATTCTGTCTTAGATATTTTTAATTCCTGTAGGTGGTATCTCAGAAAGACATTCAGCTATAGTCCATGTCTTTCTGGGGCAAATATGTCAAAATACCTTATAGATGTGTTCTGGCATCAGATTTTCATCAGCAATGACCTTGGAAAATGTATTAATAAATTTCTTTGCTGCTCTGTGATCAGCAAATGCTTTGTTATCACAAATCTTTAAAAATTTAATGTTGTATCTTTTGTTAAATTTCTATCATCTGTTGAATATTTACAGTCCCTTTCAATTTTCAGTTCATCATTATAAATTGTTTGCTTGTTTCATTATCAAAATGCCATTGAGCAGCATGTGTTCATTGCTATACTGATGTATCCTCTTTCAATACATGTTTGAGATCTTCATTTTCAGCTTTATGCAGGGTTTTTCTATTTTTCACTCACTTTTGTTTACCACTTTCAGTATAGAATTTTAACAGTTTATCCTTCTCTCACTTCATCTACATGTGGTGGTCATTCCAACACTATACTCTGCAGTAAGATATTTCACACTTACATCATTCCTCAGTTTCTCCAATAACTTGATATTATGGGCTACAGTTAAACATAAATCCTTCCTAAAAAAATTACAGTGAATTATGCACATAGGTCTTGTCACCTTGTGGGGCATCATGGTGGATTTGCTGTTAGTGCCTCTGGCCTGCGTAAGCGCCATTTTGTTACCCATCGTGGGTGTGCTTGCATGGGAGGATCTGGGTATTCACAGAGAAGATATATCACATCTAAAGAGAGCCAGATCTTTCCTTTTTCCCCATGTGGGTGCTGAATAAACTGTGCATCTGTGTTTAGACTGCGACCAGTTACATGAGATCAGGTGTGGAATTTTTCACTATGGCATCACATTGATGTGCCAAAGGTTTAAAATTTTGGAACATTTCAGCTTTCAGATTAGGGATACTGAGCCTGTACTGAAATAGTGCAAGTGCTTCCCTGAGTTCTTCATTGCACCCTGGGAATAGCAGAACAGAGGTGGGAGGACAGGAAACAAGATTTCATTCTTTAATGAAAATAAGATTTCATTCATTCTTTTATGTAAGGAATAATGATCACTGTTGCCTCCCCAGCAAGCAATAAAAACTCCCAGTCAAACCTTCACCTTTAATCTTTCTCTTATTTTTTAATATGGTCATGGTGGTGCTGTAAGGTCTCTCAAAGCACAAAACTGTTTTTGCTAGTCTTTTTAACATTAATACAGAAGATGAGCTTTCTTGCAGCATACATTTGAAAGTGGGGAATTTTACTTAACTCAGATAAACTTGGTGTATCTCATTATATTTTTTAAAAGAGAAAAAAAAGAGAGACACACCACCTAGGAATATGAATACATTTTTTATAATTGCTTTGAGACTCAGAGCATGAATTTTTTAACACTTAATATCCAAAGTTGTTTTCTTCATTTCCACAGAAATAACTGTGCAAGTTCAGAGTTTATTTTTTAAACTACTTTCTTTTTTTCAAATCAGTAGGATAAAATTACTATATCTTTCAGCAATATAAAATAGTTTTATGGTTTAGCACTTGAAAAAAAAAAAAAAAAAAAAAAAAAAACATCAATCACTAGTAGTAACTAATGTGAATTAGATAACAAAAAACATAAGCTTACACTGAAACATCACTGATTGATGATGAAAAAATTTTTGCCTTATTAGTTTCTAGCATGTCTGCTCATCAACAAGAGTTAAGTCAATCTTTGACCCTACTTAAAATATTTCTAGGGCTTAGGAGGTAGGTGAGGGGAAAATCCTATCCACTTATACAAAAGTATAACTGCAAATGTTATTCTGTAAATACTGCCTAAGGAAAACTCTTTAAGACTACTATTATCTTTTTAACACCTTTATGAGAAAACATATTTAGCAATTTGATTAAATACAAGTTGAATCTGCTAGGTAATAAAAGCATGTATTGGAAGGAAATAAAGTTGTTTATTCCTTGTAATTTGGCAGTGTGTTATCACCCAAACCATTATCTCTTCAACACCCCAAAAAGAAAATTCGATGTTCCTCTATAATTGCATACTATTTTCTGCCAAAGTGTTTATTTCAGTCCAGTAGTTAGGGACAAAGTTATTTTTGTGGGAAAACATTACTGAGATAATATTCTAGAACTTTATTATTAGCAGATACCAATCTTAAACATAATAAAATTTGAGCTCTCTTTGAACAAATTTAGTTTTCATCCACATTATAATATGTATATGTGTTTTATAAATACATATTTTATGTCTCCTTGTAAAATAAGAGAAATCATATTTTAGGTACTTTTCTCAAGCCAGTAAAAATTTTTTTCCATTTCTCCTACTGGGAAGGAAGACAATTTTACAGTAAACATTACAGCATAAATACTAAGAAAGAGAAAGAAGAAGGCTAGATAGCAGACTTACTATGTAATATTACACAGTATTAGTATTATTAGTTATTAATATTATTCAATCAATATTTGTTAAACATCTCAGTTTTAGGTAGTAGATGCTGAGACATTGTGGCATATAAAACTTCTAGTTTTAGGAATAGTTTGTGAGTCTAGGAAGCTAAATAGTATCTTAAGAAGGCCATTTCTCATGTCTCCTCCTAGGTCTGAAGAGAAAAATTCTGCAACACATGAAATAAGTTCCACTTCCTCTCTCTTTGAGATATATTTAATATAATATATTAAACAAATGAACAAATTTACCAGTTCTTTTCCAACAAAAAAAATGAACCAAGAATGTAGAGTACATTGAAACTGTGGTCAAAGTATGGAGTTTCTTGTAGGTAGTATTTTTCATTAAACTTTGTAATAAATTATACATGTGATATTAAAAAATTGAATAATTTATAAATGTGAGCCCTCATTAAATATTATTATTTATTATAATATTAATAATTTATTAACTTTTAAATTAGGCATCAAATCACTTTACACAATTAAGTCTAATTAATGCAGAGGGATTTCAGAGGGAAGATGTGCTAGAATCTTTTTTTTTTTTAATTAGGAAAACAGCACACGTTCAGGTTACTGAACTGCTCTTAAACACAGCTCAATCATTGGCAAGGAAGCAATTTGGCATAAAGGCATTTTCATGTTTGGGTACTAGGATTATTTGGTGCTCAGGAACCTAAGTACTTCTCAAGGTAACCAGGTGAGAAATACCTTCATGATAAGGTGAGAAATCTAGGGGTTCCTTAGTTTGGGAGAATGTCATATAGGCAACTTTTTATATTTCTTCTTTTATTTGTACCCTAGAAGTGATAAACACAACTAACACTAACCTGAGGACAGGGATAGTGTCTCATTCATCTCCACATACTGGTGGCCATAACAACATCTGACTCAGAGTAACCACTATGATTAGTTTTCAGATGAACAATTTCTTCAAAAAAATCTCAGGCTTTCTCATTCATTCAAACATTTGTGAGCACCTGCTGTGTATCAGATACTGTAGTAAAGTGTTATAAAATGAAAGATAGTTGTAGTTGTCTGTTCCTGCCTGTAAAAAAATGGAAATAGTATGAATTTCTCTTTAGGCTCAAGAGAAATAAGATAGAGGGATCTTAGTGCAGTGCCTACATATAGGAACCACTCCAAATTTTAGCTTTCGTGATGTCTATATCAAGGCGTGCCATAGATGAAAATTATAGGTATTTTTCTCTTTCCAGCAACAGAGACACCAGGAATGTTGTCCACCCCACTTGCCATTTCTTTAGGTGTACAGTTACCAGATGGCCAAGGGACATATTTGAAGATGACTATATATTAAGCAATAAGATGTGTAGCCTTTTTTCACAAACTTAATTGTCGGACCTTGTATTTTTTGTATTACCTTAGGGAGCAGGGCTGAGACTATGAAAAGGCAAAAAGAGAACTAGGATTCAACATTTAAGGAAGCCTCTACTCCCAGTGTTGTGTAAGTACAGCCCCACACCTCCATGATACAGAGAAGAAACGTCTCCTTGAATTTTGCACCCTAGTGTCTCCTTGACTTGCAACTATATTGAGAAATCTCTCTTATGAGGGTGAATCACACCAGGGAGACTGAAAGTAGACTTCTTTACAAGTGTGAAAAACTATGCCCACTTGGTGATAGAGGTATAATAAAACCATGTAGATTTTGAGCATTTAAGAGGAAACTTCTTATACTGGGTTAGTGTCCCCCCCAGATTTTTGTCACCTGAAATTTGTAAATATGCCCTTATTTGGACATAAGGTCTTTGAAGATGTAATCAAGTTAAGGTGAAGACATAATGAATTAGGGTAGACCCTAAATCCAATATGACTATTGTCTTTATAAGAGAGGAAAATTTGGACACAGACACAGATACACAAGTAAAGGCCATGTGAAGTTGGAACAGAGATTGGAACAATGGATCTATAATCAAGGAACATGAAAGATAACTGATAACCTGGAAGAAGCAAGGAAGAATTCTTTCCCAGAGCCTGTGAAGGAAGTGTGGACCTTCTGACACTTGAATTTCAGACTTCTAACCTCTAGAAGTGTGAGAAAATATATTTTCACTGTTTGAAGACACCCATTTTATGCTAGTTTATTATGGCAGCCGTGGAAAACTGATGGACTCCTCAACCACTAGGTCTGTTTCTCTGGAGACAATGAAGAGAGAGATCTGGATCAGTGAAGTATAGGACAGAAACATGATTCTGTTTCATGTTCATCATAGGCATGATCCAGCGTTTGTGGGGCCTCCTATTTCCCTGAGAGAAAGACTACATGTGAACGGAAAGAATGAGCACTACGATCTGAAACACTGGAAGTCCTGATATCGCTAAGTTCAGTCCAAAGATGCATGGAAATGTCTGGTGGAATCTTGTCATCATTGTCAGGAGTCAGGAGACTAGAAGAGCATCTTCTGGTATCTCTGTGGGGCCTGTGCTCAGGAACAATAAGTACCAACAAAGACCTATGAAAACAGTGGTTGCCTCTCCAGGTAAGTATGGAAGCTGGACTAGCCATTCTCCCTTCCTTGGGTTAACTGTAACCTCAAACATCCTGGAAAGTTTGATTACAGATAAGCCTTAGACAACTTGATGTATGAAAAGGAATAACCATGGAAAGTTTTGCAGAGAGGTGATATCCATGGTGAAGGACAAATAGGAGTTGGTCAGAGAAGAATGTCTAGAGGAGCATTTCAGGTGGAAGGGCTAGCAGAAATGAGGGACTAAACATGGTAAAAAAGTGGCACATTGACATCTGAAAAGAAGTGAGATAGAGTAGCAGATAGGCTAAGCATACGAGTTTTAAGACATGAGATAAAGAAGTAAATGATTCATGTGACAACTTGGGGAAGTGGTAGAGGTGGAGGAAAAAACTGGATCCTAGGGCTGCGATGGAGGTAACTGAAACTCCAAATACATTTCCGAATCTAAATGGTTTGGGGGTTTTGTCAGTGCAATTACAACATCCTACAATTTCATGTGAGTTGAATAGACTTTAGTAGGCTAGCCTAGGAATTATATCAGTATTTTCAATAATGTTTTTACTTATTATTATACTCCTGAATTCCAAGCAATCAATCAACTTACAAAGTAATCCCTTTATTTATAAAATGCAAGCTAGCTATACTAGTTACTTGCCACACTATAAAACGGCCTTGAACCCGGAGAGGAATATCATCTACTACAAATTATGCTCTGTTTCGGTGTGGTGGTTCATGCCAGTAATCCTAGCACTCTGGGAGGCCAGGAGTAGAGGATTTCTTGAGCTCAGGCGTTCCCAATCAGCTTTAGCAAGAGCAAGCCCCTGACATGGTGGCATGCATCTATAGTTCCAGCCACTCAGGAGGCTGAAGCATGAGGATTGCTTGAGCCTAGGAGTTTGAGGTTGCAGTGAGTTAAGATGATCTCACTGCAGTCTAGCCTGGGTAATAGAGTAAGACTCTGTCTCAAACAAAGAATTATCTTCTGCCACCACTGTATTCTGAATTGCTGATGAGCAAATTCACCACTTTTCATTAATGTTCATATGATCTTTTTTTATTGAGATAGGCAGAAATGCCACAACAGATCTTGATTAAACTGAGCTGGAGACCAGAACCAAAATACAATTAGAAACACTCCCTTATCCCCATCCCTATCCTAAAATTGTAATAGTGCTGGGAGGGTACTAGACAGAGCATGCCTTCCAATCCCCTAACCATAAACCAGTGATCCTCCAGAAACAACTATATTTTCACAGGAAAACCCATTCTTCTGGTTATAACATGAGCAAAGCTGCAAGCCTGTCCTCCTAGACAGGACCTGTAAAAAGCAAGGGAGATTGAGTAAGGGTGACAGCAGCCTTCCTTAAATTCTCTTGCTGTCCATGAATTAAATCCTCTTAGAGTTGAGACTCTCATCACCACACACCCCGGGAAAGCACATGACTGATTGAGTTCATATTATAATACCTGGTACTTCTCTCGTCTCTGGGAAGGAAACATAATAAAGATGCCTGTACCATGAAATACTCAGATATGTTCTTCAGAATTCAAGGATTTAAATTATTCATTGACTGGGGCATTTCTTTCTTTCTTTCTTTCTTTTTTTTTTTTTTTGAAGGAGAATAAAAGGGAAAAATAAATACCCTAATCTTTCTGTCACAAAATAAAATATCAATGTTTATGTTCAAATTCATCCTCAGAACACAGTGTAATCCCTTATTATAACCAATTTTGTGAAAATTGAAAGTATATGCAAAATAAGATAAACAAAAGGGAAAGAAAGCGACTGAGTGCAAGAAAATAGCTCACAGCAAATGACATTTGAAATGAAAGATAGAAAACCCACACTATTTTGTTCTATACTTAAATAGACTGAGAGCAAAAATTCACTGGAAACATTTGATAATCAATATAACATTACCCCAACGGTGCCATATATGATGATAATCTTAAAAACAAAACTCTAGGAAATGGAACATTTAAATTAGAAGGACTTTTAACAACAAAACAGCAAAAGAAAGCTTTAATGTTCTCTTATATCAGGGAATTTTTAACTTAAGGTTATTTTTCACAGCTGTTTTTTCCCAAGCAATGTGAAGAAAGAAAAAAATATATATCTTAGGTTTTTCCTTTCACCTGTAGCCTTCATAATCACTACAATTCAACATGACACCATAACTTGTAAGAAATTCTCCCTGGCATCTATTTAAGTGAACACTAATTGGAAAGTTCAGTGAACAGAAAAAGGATGTGAACAATATATATTTCAACATGCTGTGCCCAGTCCTGACCTTAAATGACAAGGAGGAAAAAAACAATTTAACACAACCTCTGCATTCAGTTCTGTATTGTGAAATCATGATGTGAATTAGTTCC
This sequence comes from Loris lydekkerianus, assembly GCA_963574355.1. Taxonomy (NCBI): domain Eukaryota; kingdom Metazoa; phylum Chordata; class Mammalia; order Primates; family Lorisidae; genus Loris; species Loris lydekkerianus. The sequence continues at coordinate 10,259 of CAUYPK010114789.1, forward strand.
AGGAAAAAATACCACACTTGTGGTGAAACCTCAGTAAAATCTGGAGACTCCATGCGAATCAATCTACTCCACACACATGATTGTACAAAGGCACATCTGGGTCCTCTGCACTGGCTGAGGTTGGGAACTCCACAGACAAGGAGGCAGGGGTAAACCTCAATGAAAACATGAGGTCTGAAGTCAGACAAACAAGGATTTCAACTTTGGCTCTACTGCAACCTTGGGTAAAGAGCTTCACCTCTTAATTTACAATCTGTGAAGTGGGGATAAGGACAATTTATAATCCATTGTGAGGCATAACAAGATGATAGCACAGCTCCTGCCATATCGTAAGTGCCTCCCTGATAACAGTTATCCCATGCCAAGGAATTGCTGCACGCCATTGAAAACCTTTTTGTATCTCATGTAAACCCTATAAACTAAATATTATGATCATACCCATTTTATAGGGGAAAAGACTGAGGCACAGAAAAGATTAAAGAACTTGCCTACAAGCTATCACACAGCTATTAAGCTATAAAATTGGCACTAAAATCAAACATTGTGACTGCAGTTTGCATGGATTCTTTTCATGCTGTCTTGCTGAACAAATAAAAGAATAAATTAATGAATTATAGTTTTTTTTAATTCTTGAAAATTTGATAATCTAATTGAGAAATGATAAGCAGAAACACTTATAAATAAAATAAAATATTTGTATTAATAAATACAAATTTGTTTGTATTAATAAAATAAGATTGTATAAAATTGATAGCTACCTTCAAACCTCTGGAACACCAAGTCCTACAAATGGAGACAGAAAAGATTGTAGAAAGCATTATGAGAATCTCCTTGGTCACAGGGCAGGAAATTCCCTTTACAAATGAGAAAATGAGAGGACTTGGTTCTTACTACTGAGTTTCAAGGAAAAAAAAAAAAAGAGAAAGAGAGAGAGAACACAGATCTAAGCTATAACTTACTATATAGCTTCTGGTACACATGTCAGAACCAGGACCTCTGGATGCACACAGTACCTTCTTTCTCAGGCCCCTGAGGACAACATAATGTGCAATCCACCCTCATGCTGGAATTATGCCTTACTCTTAGGTTAATTTTTAGAATTCCAAGAACTTTAGAAGGCTGTTGATGAGGAACTTTTTGGAGGAAATTAGTTCCTATTAGTGCACTAGCTGCTGGATCTTCTGATCCAGCAAAGAATTCTGTTAAGAGGCTATGAAATTGGGTGGTGCCTGTGGCTCGAAGGGGTAGGTCTCAAAGGTGTGGCGGGTTAAAACCCCAGTCCCAGCCATAAACTGCAAAAAAAAAAAAAAAAAAAAAAGAGGCTATGAAATCTCTTCATTTGTTTGCCTGACACTTTTGTGAGCTGGGCCTGCAATGAAAAGATTCCAATCTCTCCCTGGATGTTCAGCACACATCCAGGCCTAATCAGTTACAGAACCCATTTTCTTCCACACAATGATTAATTTTGGAGATAAACACATAACCCAAGAGGAACTGATCAGAATATTTGCCTGGAGCTCCTATCCTGGGAGAGATATGTTCTCTTCTAGGTGAGATTTCTAAAATGAAATGTGAATCAGGGTCTTCGATGTCTATCTTCTGGTTCTTTTAAAGTCCCTGCAGGCAAGGCAAAACAAGTGAAAATGAGGGGGCAAGAGTGAGATTTCTAGCAGGGTTCCAGCATTTAGTGTCTCCATGGCTGCAGCAATTCTTTCAACCCTATGAGCCCACCCAGTAATTTCCTACCCAAGTGAGCGAATCTATTTCTTTTCTTGCTTAAGCTAGTCTTCTACAAAAGACTCCTAAGTTCCTCCCTGCCTAAAATTTTCATGAAACATGTGAACCTGAACTCTTGTTGACTTACTTGTTTTGTCATTATTTGTCTCCGCCACTCCTTGAACTAGAATGTCAACTCTGTAAGAGCAGAAATCTGAAGTGTTTCCTTCACTGCTCTCTCCCCAGCATGTAGGAGAGCCCTGCACACATAGGAACACTCAGTAAAACACGGTGCAAGAGAAAGTGATTGGATGAGTGAGTTTGGCATAGCACCAGTCCAAGACTCTCAAAACCTTGTACAGAGAGGTGGTCCCAGCTAGGAATATGATTAGGTGCCAAAAAGCTCACTGACACTCTGTGCAGACCAAGCCACTCTCTGGACACATAGAGCCAATGCTGACCCCTAGAATGGCAACAGAATGACCAGGAGGTTACAGGAGGACTCAGGCAGATGAGTCCCTTGAATAAGCAAGAGTTTTTCACTAATAGGCATCTACTTATAGAACCAGAAACAAATGGGGAGGAATTTTTATGTCTGTGCAAAGTGTTGAAATGTTAATACAATGTACTGGGGTAGCCTATATGTTTAAGACCATGAGAGTCAACCCAGCCCTTCTTAAGAATGTACTATATACCAAGTTACAGAGTTAGGAATTGCAAGGACTGTCCAATAAAAGACATCTTCACCCTGCTCTGACAGACACATAGGAAAAATTGCACATACAGGGCAGTAAATGACAGTGAGGGATGAGTTGTGGGTTTCCTTGGTAGAAAAGAAGAAAGAGTGAGGAAATAGCCTTAAAGATTTCATTTCCAAATGTATTTTTGTGTCAGTTATATTCTCTAATCAAAATAATTCAATTGAGATTTTATGTGTCTCATTTGATTTGTTAGGAGGAGGAAAATGGTAAATGTATAAACGTAAACAAATGACAACAGGATTGTCCTTTGGCAGAGGTTGTTACAACAGAGGACATTTTTTTCAAGTTTGAATGTTTAAAAACTTAGATTTCCCACAAATACTTGTTGAAATTGCCTCATAAGACATTTTGCAGTGCTCCTTCATGGAACTGGAAACTGGGAGTTGGAATCTGCTCTCATGGACTATGTCCTCCAGGTGATTGTCTCCAATGGGGAGAGAATAAAAACTAACAGGTAAAGAGTAGGCATGTTGCCACTCATCATGCAAATGAGAAACTAAGCACCTTGTTAAAGTTCTCACACCTGGGCTTTCACAGAGGTCAGGTTCCTTCATGCCTGCTCTCATCCACCAAGTCTTTTCCATGCTCGGCTACTTAGGGAGGAATATTTGGCAGTATCCAAACTAAAGGAACAGCCAAAGAAAGCACAACCTAACCTCACCACACTTAGAAGACCCTTCCAAACTAAGCTGAAAGACAGGTGTCACCAACAGATGAAAGCACAGGGTGTTAAGGCTCCTGTTCTTTCTCTATACCGGAACCCCACATCAGCACAAGGGGGAACAATCCTCCCCTCCTTACAAGACCTGAAAATGTTTTGTGAGTCTTGCCAACCGTACCAATAATTTTCTACAGAAAAAGCAGTATCTGCCCACATAGCAGAGACCTCCACCATCCATCTTATAGCGCGTCATTTATAATACATACTAATATCTAGTACTGAATGTACTCAATTTTGTTTTTATTCTCCATGATTGACTCACCTGTGTATGCCCCTAATCAAAAGATGTTTGTAAGTAAATGAAGTGATTATTGTGCTAACTTAGGAATCTTGTAGTATCATAGATATCTTGACAATGGTTCGAAAGACAAATTGGTAATGACCATAACACCAAGAGGAGTGATGATAAAAGTTTACTAGGACCTTGATGTTAGGAATTAAAATTAAAGGACAGATTTAAGGATGTGACAAAATAGTCAGGAGAACTCGTGTAGGAGGGGAAGGCAAGGGAGAAGTAAAGATTACTATAAGTTTTGAGGCCCAGTTAACTGAAATAATGGTGAAAACTTACTTTGAAACAGGAAAGAGAAGACAGGAGTTGGTTTGAAGAAATGAGGAAAAGATGAATTCAACAGACAACAGGTAGAATCCAAAGGATTTAAAGAATCATAGCTGCAAGTGTTCAGCAGGGCATTGGCAATGATAAACTGGAGGTCGAAAGAGATCAGGGCTAAGAGATAGAGAACTGGGATTATGTTATATTGATGAAATGTGTATTCAAAGGGGGAATATATGTAAAGTGGGTAGGGGAAAAAGGGATAGTAGAAGGCAGAGATCAGAATAGAGACCTAAAGTAGAAAGAGAAGGAGGAAGACTAGCTGGAAAAGGCAGGAGAAAAAAAACAAAAATTTAGGTTGATAGGGAAAGAGGTAGTCATACATTTATTCCGATGTCAAATCCACGTACTGATTCAAGTATTCTACTAGAACATTATTTTGGTGGGACACTCATGTTGTAGAAGTTCTGAAACTCTGCCTCCCTGCCTGCTGGGTTATTCTCTAATTCCTGCCTCTTTCCTAGCAAGACAAAGACCTGTGGGCCAGTGGTGGAGTATGGTTTGGGGTCCTGGGTGTCCTGCCAATATGTACGGATTTATAGTGACAGCAGGTGAGAGAGTACTGACTTCTAATATTAGAGTGTTCTGAAGAGAAATTAATGAATAAGCAGGTTGATTTGGGGATCAGGAAAAGTGTGTCATACATTGTACTAAATCATTAAAAAGAATGTTCTGCTTCCTAATTGCTTTCAAAAAATTTTATTGAGTTGCTTACTTTTTTTTTATTACATTTAGTCAAATTTTGCAGATTCACAAATACAGAACATTAAGTGTTCCTGATGGCCTGTAGAAAAGGTTAATTTACACCCTGGAAGGCAGATGAGCTGTTAACTATATTCAGGTTGCACTTCAGTGGTTTGAAAGGTAATTGTTTTACATTCCTAGAGCTTAAAGGGACTTCCAAAAATAGAGTAGACTATCAAACACAAAGAGACAATAAAATACTTGAATTGTTATTTTCTTAACATTCCTTTCTGATCTGTGACTTATCTAGCACTGGTTAAAGTACTTCCATACCAGATAGTGAAGAAATGTAACATTATGGAGAAAATTCTATCATCATTGATTAGAGTTTTATACCAACCATTTTCTTGATTCAACAAGAATTAAGAAAAAGTAGAAAATAGGAAAAAATGCTTTTCCATTTTATTAGATCCTAGTTATAAATTTAAAGATCTGAACCTGAGTTAGCTTCCATTCTCATTCTTCTATTATCCATCTGATTCTTTGGGGATGATGTGGTTCTGGACATACCACCCCAAAATACAGAACTTTGGCATTTGAAAAGACAGCAGAGGCAGGGAGGTGACTCTGGCCTTCTTGCCCCTTCTCCCCTGAAGCAGGCCATGAAAACTAGCGTATCTTTTCCTGATGTAGGTCATAAAAGCTTCATTCCAGAGATGCCCATTCTATACCCAGAAGAAAGGAATGTCCTTATCTCTGAAGACATAGAGACACTAAACAAACGGGCCTTACTAAGTTCCACCCAGTTTCTTACCCCCTTCATCCAATAATACTTAGGCACTATCCACTCTTTCAACAAACTTCCCATAAAAATGCCTGTGGCTCAGTGAGTAGGGTGCCCACCCCATATACCAAGGGTGGCGGGGCAAACCAGGCCCCAGCCAAACTGCAACAAAAAATAGCTGGGCGTTGTGGCTGGTGCCTGTAGACCCAGCTACTCAGAAGGCTGAGGCAAGAGAATCACCTAAGCCCAAGAGCTGGAGGTTGCTGTGAGCTGTGATGTCACAGCACTTTACCAAGGGTGATAAAGTGAGACACTGTCTCTTAAAAAAACAAACAAACATAGGTTTCCCTGTTTCTATGAGTCCTCATTTCTGAAGGCTCCCATTTTATATAAAATATATATTAAATGAATGTGTATGCTGCTGTCTTATTAATCTTTTATCCTAAGGGTCTCCGTGTTAAACCTAATGGTGGGTGAGGAAAAAAAAATCTCTTCTCCCCTAGGGAGAAAACAAGCTGAAGGTGAATAGTAAAAAGTTCTGTTTGAATAGCTTATACTTAAAGGGGAATTTCTTGCTTGGACATTGGGGATCGTATTTAAGCCAACAAAGCTTCTCCTGAGTAGAATCTCCCCTTTTGCTGAAAATAACTTTGCTAAAAATGTTAGTAAGTGCGATTGGATTAAAGATGGCGGCCGAGTTAACAGCTTCCCTGCAACTGGGCACTGCGAGTCTGGGGAGACAAGACTCCAGGCATCTCTGGCCAGTGGGATCTGCCTATGATCATCCCTTTGAGGATACAGGGAGCCAGCAAGCGACTTCTGGAACCCAGGAGGAGGACAAAAATTGTGGAAAACTGGCAAGTGGCTGTGTGTGTTTGATCGACCTAATCATGCCGGCAACCGTGAGTACAAGCAGCGGTGAGACTGCAAACCGGAAAGGGCTTACCTGTGAACTGTTTTGGTGTTCTTGAACTGGGCACTCAGTTGAGCTGCCTTGGGGAGAGTTTGAGCAAAAGTGTGGAGAACATTGGGCATTATCTGGGGCCCCAGAATGAGCCACTGAGCTGGGCGAAGTAAGCCATTGTGAAAGAACTGATACGGCAAGCTCTGCCCTCAGGGTCCCAGAGCAAGAATAGGGCGTGACAAAGTAACCTAGTGACTGAGCAGCCTAAAGGCGGGGACTGAACTGCCTTACAGCCTTAATCCTTAGGGGCAGAGTGAGGTGGTTTTGGCACACTGGAGCCTTGGGCTCTTGCCCTGGGTAGAGGGCCGAGACATCACCGCTCATAGCAACCTCAAACTCCTGGGCTTGGTGCTGCCCAGACCTCCATAAGAGCTGTGCAATGACCCCTGACCAGTGACCCACACCCACCAGGCCTCTGCATTCCCTGACCAGGAACTGCGGGAACCACGCAACCCTCCATCATCCCTCCTGTGTCCTCCCAGCCTCCACACTAGCCCGTCCATCTGGCCAGGGACCCTGGTAGCTGTGTGCCCTCTGAAGCCCTCCCTGCCTCCGTGCAGAGCCATTCTCCTGGCCAGAGACTGCTAGAGCCTTGTGCTCTCTGTGCCAAAGTCATTGGGCACCAGGCACTCCCACAACCGTCCGCACCACCCCAAGCCCTGTTTCTGGATCCGGGTGTGTCACACACCAGAGCGACTTCCACAACCAGAACTCACCAGCTAGAGCACCCCAGAGGGTCACTCCCTACAAAGATCCAGCAACAATAGAGTGAACCCACTGGGGTCTAATCTTGGAGACACACCTCCCCAACTCTGAGGACAGCCAGAGGCAACGGTGAAAAATAATCATGAGGCGAAATCAACAGAAAAACTCTGGCAATCAGAGTAGATCAACTCCCCCAAGGATCAATGGGGCAGAAACAGCACAAGACCCCATGCACAAACAAATAGCTGAGGTGTCAGAAATTGAATTCAGGATCTGGATGGCAAATAAGATCAAATTAGAATTTCAAAAGTTATCTCAAGAAATCAATGGATTCAAAGAGCAAATGACCAAAGATTTTGAACCATTGAGACAAGAAGTTGCATCCCTCAAAGATCTGAGAAACACAGTAGAATCCCTCAGTAGCAGAATGGAGCAAGCAGAAGAAAGGATTTCTGACATTGAAGACAAAGCTTTCAAACAGTCCCAAACCCTCAAAGAAGAAAAGAAATGGAGAGCAAAAACAGACCACTCTCTCAGAGAGCCCTGGGATAATTCGAAGAAAACCAATATTTGTCTTATGGAGATCCCCGAAAAAGACAAAGTGGCTTCACAAGGCACAGAGCCTCTTCTCCATGAGATAATGAAGGAGAACTTTCCAGATACGCCAAGAGATTCTGAAATTCAGACAGCAGACAGTTTCAGAACTCCAGCACGACTCAACCCGAATAAGGCATCACCCAGACACATCCTAATCAATTTCACTAAAGTTAATATGAAGAAGAAAATTCTGAAAGCTGCCAGATGAAAGAAAACCATTACCTACAAGGGGAAGAATATCAGAATAACTGCAGATCTCTCTGCTGGAACCTTTCAAGCTAGAAGAGGATGGTCATCAACTTTTAATCACCTAAAACAAAATAACTTTCAACCCAAGATCCTGTACCTGCTAAAATGAGCTTCATTTATGATGGAGAAATTAAATACTTCAACAACATTCACATGTTGAAGAAATTTGCCACAACTAAACCAGCTCTCCAGGACATTCTTAGCCCTATCCTCCATAAAGACCAGCGTAATTCTCCACCACAAAAGTAAACCCACCCAAAATATTTTTGATCAAATTCCAACTTCCACAGTCGCAAAAGGATTAGAGTCCACTGGACTCTCGAAAGGCTTATCAATATTCTCAATTAATGTGAATGGTTTAAATTGTCCTCTAAAGAGGCACAGGTTGGCTGACTGGATACAAAAACTCAAGCCAGATATCTGCTGCATCCAAGAATTGCATCTTACA